>QKWP01001062.1:31643-107041 GCA_003550325.1 Gigaspora rosea
CGACTAATTAAAAATTGTAGAGCTCGTCTTTACGGTCCTAACGGTAGTTAAATCATCCAAATCGGCCCAGTGGATGCCGAGATATCCTTAAAAAACGCGTCAACGACTATAGAAACAATACATTGTTTATATAGAGATTTTCTATAGTCGTTGACGCGTTTTTTAAGGATATCTCGGCATCCACTGGGCCGATTTGGATGATTTAACTACCGTTAGGACCGCAAAGACGAGCTCTACAATTTTTAATTAGTCGACAAGTACGATTAGCTTAGTATAAAAAAAAGTTTTCCTTGGACGAACGCCATATTTACTATATATGTGATTTACATAGTAATTTGCGTCACGTTACACTATGATCATTCTTCAGCTGACTGGCGAATCACCAATTAATTGAACAAATTGGACATTGTCCAATGTTCAAATGTCCAAAAATCCAATTGAATTTATTTAAACATTGTCCAATACCAACACTGCTTATAACGCAAAATCTAGCTTATGAAACTACTTCTTTTTATGCGAAAAAAAATTCTTTGCTAAATTTTACTATTAAGGTTGCTATTTTTATAACTCTAACCCTAACCCTAACCCTAACTCTAACTTTAATAATAATAAAAAACTTTTTAAAATGGGGGTGTGAATTTCACAGCCTGTAATTTTCTAGATATATAGTATATATAGAAAAAGCATTAATTTAAATATTGAAAATAATATTCAGAATTATATTACTTAACTAATAAGGTTAGGGTTATAAATATAATACCCAGGGATGTAGTTTAAAATTTGACCAGAATTAAGGCTTAATACAGGCCAAAATTTTAAACTATACTCTTTGAGATCAAATATAGTATAATTTTATTAGAAAAGATTTGATTGGCTAATGGTTTTGGACATGGTGTCCAAAAACTGTCCAATTTGCCAACACTGGCCTATGGTCTATAGTAAATTTATATAATGTTTATTATATACTAACACTTAAATATCAACAAATATGACATGTTTTCTGACTAATATATTAAACCGGGACCAATCCTAGACTAGGTAAATCATAGCATTAATGACCAAAGAAATTTTTTTAAGATTATATATATTCAAAATAAAAAGAACTGGCTACTAAAGGTCTTTGGTCTAGTGACGCGTGGAAAGGTGAGAATTTCAAAATTGTATTTGATATAATATTAACCACTTATGAGATCCATCAAAAACGTAACTTCTGTATAATTAATGTCCTCAAACGCTAAAAGCATGAACGTCTTACAAAATTTGGAGTTCCTTCTAAATAGAAATTTATTTTCAAATATCAGTTCGTAATTAAAGAACTTGTACAAGTATCTATGAAACTGATGTAATATTAGACACATTCTTTTTTTTCGATCTATCTTTTTTCTGACGCCATTGTTTAGATTTAGTATTTGATGAGTGAATTATTCCCTAAATCGATTTAATAAGTTCATAAAAATTTGTCACTCAAAGGTAAAAATAAATGAGTTGTCTAACCTTGTTATCCAAGAATAATTGCAATTGTCGATCAGTACATACGATACCCGCATTGTTGATCTCGTTTAAAAGTATATCAAATTCTAACACCTTATGAAATTTAATCTTATCAATGATATGTTATATAATACGATATAAAATTAGAATTTCACTATATGCTCATACTTCATATCTAAGAACACGACAATAGAGTTGTCGATTACCCTTGATAAATTTATATAATTCTTCAGTCAATGAGGTATTTGTTGATGCGTTATTATCATCCGAATCTTCATAAGTTTCATTACTCTTAAAAAAATAAAAATTTTTATTAAACCAATTTTTAGAGCAATAAAGTATCAGACTTTTTGAAATAATCTAATATAACTCTTATTTAGAATTAGTTCAGATAAAATCAATTCTATACATTGTTAACTTGATTATGCGCCTCTTTATCAATATCTTCTTCATCTTCATTTTCGTGTATCTTGTTCCATATGATCTCTAACTGACGAATCATTGTTTCTTTTCCGGAAGGTCTGATACCATATTTTGCCACTTCCACCTGAATAAAAATATACATTAACATTAAAATTTTAATCTCAAGATATTAAGTTAAATTACATGCCTTTAACTCAGGAATAGACATTCGTTGATAATTTGGCATTTTTTTCTCATTACTAATTGGCTCTGCTCGTGGTGGAAGAGCATTATATATCGTAGGATCTGTTTGAGAAATTGATGTAACATCATCATCAATTATCGTGAAATCTGTTAGAGCATTCGAAACTGATGTAATATCATCATCAATTATTGTAAAATCTGTTAGAGCATTCGAAACAGTTTTGATATCAACTGGTGGGGAATATGTTAATATTCCGTTGTAATCATCATCTGACTCCACTTGATCAGCATTTATTATTGCATTTTGTTTGGATAAATTCGATAATTTCCAGTTTCGTTCACGAACTAAATCTTTTATCTTTAAATATTTAATATTGTTAGGATAAGCGCGTCTTAAAGCATACATATACTGCTTAATGTAGCATAATACCTTTTCTTCATGAATTTTTATTAAGTTAGTAAGATTTCGCGTAAATTCAGCTTCTTCTTCTTGAATTTTACGTTGATATTCTTCGATAATTAATTCAGACATTTCGTTACCACATTAAACCGGTATATCGGCGCGAGAATTTTATATGATAACAGAGTTTTCGACCCGGCCAGAATTAAACTAAATTTTTGGATTGGCCAGCGTTAAACCGTAAAAAATTTCGCAGCCAATCAAATTTCAAGATCAGGTGTAACGTAGAAATTCAAAACAAACAAAATTTACGTTTTTTTGATGCATCAAAGTTATGATTTTGATGCATTATAGCGATAAACATTAAAAAACAAATCAAGAACGTTACTTTGAAAAGGTTGTCTGTCCGCACGCGTGATTACAAGATTGTTTTGATAACAAATCAAATTTAGGTTACATATAGCAATAGTACAGGACCCGGATAATATTAATAGAGCTACGAGTTATCCGTATGTTTATATATAAAATTTTACAAAAACTTGAATATCTTGTGATACAGTAAACCGATTTAGGTAAATTAGGGCCATTCGATTCGTCTCAGTGAGACAAATCCAATGATACTAAAATCATGTTATTTGGATTACTGGATCGCAAGATATCACAAAAAACGATTGGTTATATAGTAATTTTATAAAAAATATATAACCAATAGTATTTGGCAATAATTTTTGATCCAGTAATCCAAATGAAATGAAATTGTACCATTCGACTCCTCTCACTGAGACGAATCAAATGGTACCAAAATCATTAAATTTGGACTACTGGATCAGTTTTTAGACAATTTTTTCTAAAAAAATTACATTATATTTTTTTGACCTCTACACATGGGGTGTTATGTATTAAAACAGCCCTTTTTTGCAATTTTTTGAAAAATAAGTTTCATTAGATTTATATAAATTTTGACATGATCAATATTTTTCAATTATTAATGAAAGTCAATTTGCATAATAAAAATTCAAGATAATTGTAAAAGAAAAATTACATGAGACGTGTAAGGCCAACACATCACGAGATTACCCGATAGTCACCTGTTACATTCAACCAATCAAAATCGTGAAATTTAATTAATCTTGGATCAGTCTGAAAATCAAACCAAATGATTAAACTCAATTATCTCAAAATAAAATATATGTAAAAAAGGGCTGTTTTAATATGTAACACTACTATAATACTCCATATAGGTCATAACTGGATTTTGGCCAATTTTGACCTAATTGACAAAACTATATTTACTTAAATAACTTTTGATCCAGTGATCAGAATTGAATGAAATTTTTTTTGTTGGATACACTTCACTAAAAGCTTCATTTTAAACCACTGGATACCAAAATAATAGACAAAAATTGTTTTTTTGCTTTTTAAATTTTGGGGTTTTTGCTAAAATGCATAGGGCAGTGTCATTAATCATCTGATTATTTTTTATTAGAGGCCTACCCCTCCCTCTTCCTCAATATATAAATAGTCAGGTTCTTATATATAATTTCAACTTTTTTTACCTCCCTCTCCCCCTAAAAAATCACCTGATTTTTGTTACTCCCCATAACATATAATCTTTGTGCTAGATGTCTGGGGTCCTGGAAAAACGGTATTTTTCATTCGACCCCTTCTTGTATAATATTATTTATGGATGCCTTTTTAGATATAAAATATAGTATAGTAGTCAAATTCAGAACAAAACACAATCAGTAGTTAGGAAAGTACAATAAATCATATAATTTTCTAGAGAGGTTCCTTTATCTATCACATCATATATATATATATAGTATAAATAGCTCATAATATTGAAGTAAAATTGATTTTTAGTTAAACGCAGATAGTTGCTATATAGTAACATCTAAATTCTACTAAGTCAATCAATAATTATTGATTAAGTAAACTTGTTTAAAAGACCAAAATACATATACCTTAAAATTTTTATTAAAATTAAATTATTTAACTTTTAATTTTATGCTTGTTAAATATACAGTTAATTCTCTCTAATTTGAACTGCTGAGACTGCTTTTTTTTTACTATGTAAAAATTTGAAAAAGTTTAGTTTTTAAAAAGTTATATATAGCTTATCTGAACTTTATAGTAAAATTTACAAATATTCTAGGAGATTTGTTCAGTTTAGGGAGAGTTTAATAGTGTTCAGTTTAGAGAGGTTCAGATTAGAGAGAAGCAACTATATTTTTTTAAAAAATTTAATTTTTCTATTGAACATAAAAATTAAAAGTCAAATAATAATAAGTTCTCTAATACTAATAAAAATTTACAGTAAATGTATTTTGATCTTTTGAACAAGTTTACTTAAGTGATTTTAATCGATTTGTTTAGTAAAATTTAAACTTTACTTGCTAGTTAAACACTTTTAGAAACCTTAATGAAGGTGAATGAAAAAGTAAGGAGGTAAAACCTTGTTATAGCAGGTCACACATAGGTGTCCAATGCGACAACCAGGTGGGTTATATTTTAGATTTTAGCTTCAAATAGAAGTAGTCATAAACTGTAATATACAAATTATGATAAATAAAGTTATGGTATGACTGCTAAAGTTAAAAAAAAATTTAAACTTTACTATGTAGCAACTTTGTTGATTGTGAGGTAGCTTATTTTTAAATCAAAGATGTTTTTGAGTTTTTTTTAAATATTATAAAATTTGATTAGTCAATAGTTTAATCACTAGGAGGGTTAGAACCTATGTAAACCCTAATTCCATAATTTACTGCACTTTCCTTAAGGAGGCATCCAGAAATAACGTTATACAAGAGGGGGAGGGGTCTGACAAAATATAACGATTTTCCTCTTAAGTAGGGGGGGTCAAAAAATATAACGCAATATTTTTAGAAAAAATTGGCTAAAAGCTGATCCAGTAATTCAAATTTAATGATTTTGATACCATTCGATTCGTCTCGGTGAGAGGAGTCGAATGGTACCAATTTCATTTCATTTGGATCACTGGATCAAAAGTTATTGGCCAAATACTATTGGTTATTATGTTTTCTTATAAAATAACTATAAAATCAATAGTTTTTTGTAAATAACTATTGATCCAGTGATCCAAATGAAATAATTTTGGTATCATTGGATTCGTCTCACTAAGACGAATCGAATGGTACCTAAATCATCCAAATCGGATCACTGCGTCACAATATATTCAAGATTTGTAAAATTTTATATATAAACATACGGATTTTGAAAAATTTTTTTATATAGTAGAGGGGGGTCAAGCGCTACTATGAGGGGGTACATAACGTTATTTATGGATGCCCCCTAAGGGGCATCTATTAATAATTTTATACACTTCTACATAGTAGCTTTAGATCCTTTCTCTAAACTATATAAAAAAATTTCCAAAATCCATATGTTTATATGTAAAATTTTACAAAAACTTGAATATCTTGTAATACATTAACCCAATTTAGATGATTTGGATACTATTCAATTCATTTCGGTGAGATGAATCCAATGATACCAAAATTATGTTATTTGAATTACTGAATCACAAAATATTTACAAAAACTATTGGTTATATAGTAATTTATCCCTTAGATTGTAACACAGGCAAATTTGCCTGCATATTTTAAAATTTTTAATAAAATTTTAAATATTGATTTTAGCCATATCTTTTCTAAGTAAAAAATATTCTTTAAGTTTTGTTTTAGTAACTTTGTTATAAAATTTTTTTAAAATCATTAGAAAACTTTAATATAATAAATGTTTAAAGTTCTTGTATTGGCATTTTTACTATTAAAATTTTTCTTTAGATTTTTTCAAATTTTATATATTCCTGTCTATAAAAAAAATCTTTACTTCTAATACAAGTCTTAATTTTTACAAGTAAATCATTAAAGTTGCAATAATGAAAGTTGTCATCCTTTATATAAACTACAATATTGTCTTAAGAACTATAGTTCTAAAACTAAAACTAAATAAGATCGCAGAAAAATTGTAATAAAATTTTTTAAAAAAAATTTTTCTTAAAATTATCTATTTTCAGCTTATATGTAACTATAATTTATTTTCTTATAATATAAAAACTAATTTTGCAAAAAAGTAATCCTTATTTTCAAATATAATTGTACAAAGTTTTATTTAATTATTTTAGTATTTTAAAAAAGTAAATCAGAGCTAAAAAAGTGCAAAAACGCAGGCAAATTTGCCTGTGTTCTACTACAATCTAAGGGATAAGAAAAGATATAACCAATAGTATTTTGCTAATAAATCCTAATTTAGTAATTCAAATAAAATAAAATTAGACTATTGATTCCTCTTATTAAGACAAATTGAATAGTACCAAAATCATTCAATTTGGACTACTATATCAGAATTTAGACAAATTTTTCACGTTATATTTTTTTGATCCCTCTATAGACTCTCTATTTATTAGAAAAAATGTTATATTTTATCTATCCTTCTTTTGTAATATATAGTTTAATTTAAAATAATTATAAATTCTAAACATACAGATAATTTAATTTTGAATATAGCATACTAGGTAGATTCTGAATAAAATACAGTAACTAAATTCTAGAAGTAATAATAAATTCAAAATTTAGTATTGTAGTTAGATTTGAATATAGTATAGTAGCTATAAAATTTTTTGTATTTTTTTTATACTAATAAATGCATTTTTATTGACCCATCCAAAAAAAAATAAAAAACTAAAATTATTATATTTGATCTATATATAATTGTAAACACAATCAAGAATGATTGTAAAGTATCCAACAAAGCTTATATAAGTTAAATAATATATAAGGCAAAAATGATGTAATTAATCATGTTATATAAAAGACAAAAGCAATAAAGTTTTTCAAAAAAGAAAATATAATGATATACATACTATAAAATATAGTTATAGATATGTTAAATAAATACTATACCACAGTAAAACATTTCTATTACAATAAGATCATTTAGATTATAATAGTATTTTAATTGTTTTTTTGTCTTCTAGTCACTTTAATAATACACTTCGCCCACAAACGCTCATACAATTATACTAACTTTCAACTTTGCCAATCCAAATCATTTTGAATTAAAAACTTACTTCATATGCTCACTACACTACCTTATCTTAACTCCTTAAATTTTACAAATTCTAAACACACAAAATGTATTTTCTGCAACCAACCTGAAAGCCAATTTCATTGGCTACTTTGTACTAGATATAATAATATATTCCAAATCATCCATAATACTATTACACAATTCTCATTCTCAGATCTCTCAGATATAACAGAAATTCAGATTTAACAACTTCGTACAAATTTTATTAATCACCAATGCTTAAATCCTAATTACAATCCCCCCTTCAATACCCCCTCATTTATAACTACCATTCAAGGCTTTATTCCACTTCCATTAATTAATACAATATCCCAATATTCTTCTTACAAAATAGTTTCCAATATTGCTATTAAAATTCTCTTAAATATCTCTTATAATACTTATGAACAACTTTGGAAACCTTACTGTGCTAAACTTGCACAATAGAAAACCTTTCAAAACTTTAGCTCAACATCTACTATTCTTCCAAATCCACATACTTCTGTATATAAACATACTAGAATTCACTATATCTATAGTTGCATTTGTGGTCTCCCTGACCAGCTACATGATGAAGATACAAATACATGTCCACCTACTGGTTGTGCACTTCGAAAAATTGATACCTGGTCCTACCAATAGATCAAATATAGCTCAAATACTAATTCTATACTCTATATCCAAATCTAGGTGAGTTTTAACCACTCTAGTAGATTTAAATTGCAGATAAATTAGATAATATTAATTTTGTCTATAGTCTGAGTCTCAACTCTTGTAATATAAACTATATTAAAAATATTCTTGTAATATTAAGAAACCCCAAGAGGAATCTTACACAGCTTATCAATAAAGATAGAGGCAAAACCTCATCTTAACAACAAAAAAAAAAAAAAAATAATACATTGTGCTCAACAATACATATTTTTTTATCTAATCAATTTTGGGCTTACTAGAATCCTCTCATTGAGATGATCATTTTGGTAGTAAAATCATCAAAATTGGCCTAGTAGATCAGAAGTTGCTAAACAATAAATATTTTTTTGTCAAATTTGAGAGATATATATTATAATAATACAACCTTATACAGATCAAAAATGAAGTATTTTTTTTTTTAAAATAGGTCAATAAAAATGAGTTAAATAGTCAAAAACAAGATTTTTGTCTAATAGATTAGCAGTAAACTAGCATATTTTTGTCTAATAAATTATTTATATTAAAATTTATCTAATTGCTTAAAGGTTATTAAACAGTAAAAAATATAATATCTATAAAGAATAGAAATTATGAAAGTTATATAATATTTTTGTGCTTAATAGTTAATTAGTAGTCCACAGTTAAAGGGATAAAATTTTATAGTAAAGATCGATGGGCATATGACTAGTAATCTTATATAGAAAACTGTTAAAGCCAGATACCTTTATATGTTTTTTATTTTTTAATTAAAATTAGGGTAAGGGTTAGTTAGGAGTTAGGTTTAGGTGTGTTTTATAAGTAAAATTGCCTTTCTGTCATTTTTTATTAATGCTCCGAGACAGGTTTAGATACTTATTTCTTGTATTTTTAATGTTTTTTACTTTTTCCTTTGTTTTGTCTCATCAGGCTAATCCATGATTATCAAAATTTTACAATTTGATTGGCTGTAAGACATGTGATGGTGACCTCTTATATAGTAATAGAATACCGTGTGCTTGAATTCTTAAGAAAAAACTCTATAGTAAATGATTGAAAAATACTCATATATTATGATCTATCAAACCGATTTTGATGATTTTACTACCATTAGAATTACAAAAATTAGCTCTAAAAGTTTCAATTATGCAACAAGGAAGTGTTACTTAATAAAAAAAATTTTTATATATAAGCATATGCTCTATTCTTACACTATAGAAAAAACATATGAATTTCCGTATTTGTTTATTATAAGGTTTATCATTTTTAAGAGTGCCAGGATGTAGGGGAGATTTTTCGGGTCATGTGCATATCGATCTCTGATCTGGATCAGATCCTGTGATTACCTGTTACACAGATCAACAAATAAGTACACTTTTTGTTTTAATTTACAGTTTTTTTTTTATTGCTTATAATATCGCTGTTTGTCATTGGTATTGTCGTTGTTGGTACCTCTTTTCGTTATCATCGTTGTTGGTTTGGCATTGCTATTGTTGTTGTAGGTAAGGCGTGAATGTTATTGGTAAGGCGTCACTTTTGCCAGTGCAATGTCGTCGTTCAGTTTACTTTTTTTTTCTTCTATTGTCGTTTCATCGCGTCTTTAACTTTCTTCTACTGTCATTTATTTGTAGTGTTTCGTTATTGGTGTCGTTATCTTGTTATGTTGTCTTAACATTTTGCTAGGTGTTGTAACCGGTAGAGTCATTTATAGGCGCTGTAAATAATGTTGTAATGAGTCAAAATTAGGAGATAGAGTACGATGGTTAGTGTTAGATAGTAAAATTAGAGATAGGGTTAGATAGTATTAGGGTAGAGGTTAAAGCGAATAGTATTAAAATTAGTATTAGTGCGTGTTTTGGATAAAATAATGTAAATAAAAATAATTGTAAAATAAAAAATATATATATACAAACCTGAATCGAGTTGTAATTGGATTTCTTCTATGGATAAAGTGGGTTCTAAAATAAAAAAATAATTCAAAATCAACCAAATAAAATAAAAAATAGAAAAAATATTTAAAAAAATAAATAAAAAAAGAAAAAAATAAATACTATAATAAAATAAAAAAAATAAAAAATAATTAAAAAAAAAATTAAAATAATTAATTAGGGGCATGCTATTTATCATGTGATTTTTACTATGGATACATGGGCAGAGGTAGTGATCATGTCCATATATTGCATTAATTAATCAAAATTAGATAAAGTGATCACACCATATATGGATAGGAGTGGCTACTAAGTAAAAAATATCACGTAATAAGTGGCACACCCCTTAAATAAAAAATGATTAATTCGTGATTCGTATACCAAACAGTGAAACAGTACCAGATTCCAGAAATTTGATAAACAATAATTGATTTTCTCTAATTTTACTATATATAGTAATAAATACAGCCCCTGTTTGGTATACGGATCACGAATTAATTAATAAATAAAAAACGATTAATTAAATATAAAAAAAAATAAAATAAAAAAAAAGACAAATTAAATAAATTAATCCAATTAATTTATTGTTTATTTAATTTTTATATTCAGTTTTTATTATTATTATTATTATTATTATTATTTGTTTTTTTTTTATTTTTTTAAATTATTATTTAGTTTTTTTTTGTTTTTCTATTTTTTTTTATTTGTATTTTTTTTTAATTCGGTTTTTTTTATTTTAATATTTTTTTTAAATTAATTTTTTATTCGTTTTTTAATTCAATTTAATTTTATTTTTTAATTGATGATCTGCCAGTCAATCGGAGAATTTTACTTATTAAAATGTGACACAGATCACTTATAGCACAAAGTCGAATTGAAATTTTTAGCTTATAAGCAAGTCATAAAATTTTTTAAACGAATATAGTATTAAAGTAGTACAAATTATAGATTAATACCGTAAGCTTCTAATTATAAGACTATTGAATATTGATCTCTTTTTTTGAAGAACTTTACTCAGTAAGCACGTGGCATTTACTAAGTAAAGTTCTATATCTATTAGATATTGAGGTAATTTCATAATACGTTCTCTTGGCTTATTTTTCTACAAATTTATTAGTTTTTTTTTATTTTTTAGATTTTAAACTTAAAAATAACAACAAGAAATGGATTTGACAAATTGTTTACTAAATGGTATGAGATCTTAAATATAATAGTTTCTAATATATTGATTATACAAATATTCGTATTACATAAATGATCATTTTTTTTATAGTCGTCGTTCCAGGTGCTTTCTAGGCGTACCTGGTTTCCAAAAGTAAAAAATGATGCATAATGCGAAGGAAACACACTGACTTCTTTGGATCTTGGGCGTAATCTTGGATCTGAAGATGAAAAGGATTAGCAAATGCAATGTGCAAGAACAATGCACTTTGCAGGTGCACTTTCCAAGAATACTACGTTGATCTTGTTAGATTTGGATGGTAAGTAATAATATCTTTGGGTCAATAGGTTTATTAGCAAGTGCACTTCACAAGAACACCACACTTAGACCAACTCCAATAGTTTTGTTTTCCGGAATGTTGCCATTTCCAATTTGAACCATGTTAACCATATATTAATTTTTATGTTTTGGTGTACTGTTTATGCTACTAAAAATTACATAATCGCTAACTTGTTTGCATTAGAAAACCGTTCTTGTATTTTAGGCCTAGGACCGGTATTTGGTTCCGATATCAATAAACCTAATAGTATTGCGCAGATTGCAGCCGGGTATAATACATCTAACATCTGGTGTCTTACATGTAACCCTCAGAAAACGATACAAGGGTGGACAAGTGAAAATAAGGATATCGATGATTTCAATAAAGAATTTCAACTTAAAGCCATATGAAGACATAATCGAATAGATTATTTTAATTTAGTTAATATCCAAAATGGTAAGGTATCTAAATATATTTAGATCACAAAATTTATTGGGTATCGCCAAGTGGAAATCACGCTTTGGGAGGTTTTTTTTTTTTAAACCCTTTTTTTTCAAAGGGACGCCGGGAGGCGTAATTTGCTTTGGGCTTTTAAATTAAAATTTCTGATTATAATATGAGTGTTGCAACACTCATATCAAGATCACGATATATTTTTATTACTAATTTATTTAAAGCCCGAAGTATGATTTTTTCTGGTACACCATTTGATTATTTTTTATTGTTATACTATATATAGCTTTGTTTTAACACTTTGCATATTTAATAAATTTGTAGATTATATACAGTTAAAGAATAGTGATTTTAAAGTATATGGTCCAATTCAAAACACCGTGACAAATGAATATATGTTAGTATTTGATGAATTTGAATCTAAAAGAGGAATGAATAATGGAGATTGCGCAAATTGCAAACAACATAATACTTGCAATAATGTAGATTCAGAATTGAAAAGAATGAATATAACGACGTATCTATTATCAAAAATCAGCAGGGATGAATGATGCTAGTTGAACGTTTAATGTTGGTTATTGGTATGACAAAGGAATTGAAGTTGAAAAGAATGTTGTCATTCATTTTCAAAAGTTCGCAGACAGAAACGCTGATGGAACATATAGTCCTGGTATGAAATTGATTTGTTTAATGGAATTGGAGTTGAAAAGAACGAACAGAACACATTTATTTGTAGTTAAAAATCAGCAGAAAGGGTGACACTAGTGGAATAATAAGATATTGTGATAATAAAGGTATTGTTTTTGAAAAGGATGTATAAGGTTCCATTAAATAGTTGTATTATATAATTAATTAATAAAGAATATAAAATTGAATACGTATGCACAAACAATTATACTGTTGTATTATTGTTATAATTTGAATTATACGGTAATAATTGATACAAGTTATTTTTATTTAACACTGTAATAGATAGATTTAAACTAGAAAATGGGTAGGCCGAGTAATGGCCAGGTTGGTTTTACACTAGCAGGAGTTTGGGCTCTAAACTAGCGGTTAGGTTAAATCTTAATAAGTAGAAGCATTTTGAAGTAATGCATAAGTATAAATTCTATAGTTATAAGTAGGTTATGTATGTTTACTGCAAAATAGATTCGAAATTGAGAGTGGTTTATATGTATTTACAAAGACCAAAAAAAAAATAGCTTGGTAAATGACTATAATATTCGAAAAAAGAAATATTCGTGGTTTATTTGTTGACAAAATAAAAAAATGAGACAAAAAAAATAATATACAGTAATGGTAAATAAAATTTATTTTCCCGGACTTCTTGAGAATCTTGAGAAATAACTATTATTGCTATTGCTATGTAAAAATGTAAAAATGATTTTTTTTTATATCATATATACTTATATATAAAAAATCTTTACATTTACAAATCGGGTTTTTTGTTATTTAAATCGCGTCACATATACTTAGTAATTGCAAATCATTTTCTCTGGTTGACTCACGGATCATTAATTAAATTACTTTATTTTAATTTAAATTATTATTTATTTTAAATTATTTTTTTATTTAAATTATTATTTTTTTTTAAATTCTTTTTAATTTTAATTATGGTTTTATTTTTTTTTAATTTGTTTTAATTTTAAATTATTTATTTTATTTTAAATTACTTTAAATTATTTATTTTATAACCCATAAAAGAATTTCAATTATAACGATTCAGAAGAGAGTACAAGAAGACCAAGAAGGTTTGTATATTTTTTATTTTTAATTTTCTTTATTTACATTATATCAAATATGCACTAATACTAACTTTAACTATACTATTTAAAACTCAAACCCGTATTAATACTAATCTTAACACTAATCCCGCATTATAATTTAACCTCTATCTAATCTCACATGACTATCTAACCCTATCCCTTATTTAACACTAATCCTCGTTAAAAAACCTATGAACAACATCAATTACAGCGCCACAATATCTAGTGAAACATTAAGGCGAAATAACAAAACAAAGATGCAAAGACACGAAGACGCAAAGACCTAAAACACTATAGAAAAAAAAAGAAATGAAATACTACTAATAAAAATGGCAGTACAAGAGAACCCTGAAGAATATATGTAATACTGAGATCTGGCTTTGTATAGACTTATATATAATTTTTCCATATGTCGTATGTTTAAATTTGTATAACCAACTGGTAATTTTTTGATAAGTTAGATATTTATTTGTATAACAAAAACGATCTTTATAACAAGTACGATCTTTTTTGTATAACAATACTATATATACATCGGGAAAATTTTTAAGTAGATATAAATTGATATATACCGTATGTTGCAGCTACCTTTTTTGCCGATTTTTAACAAACAAAAACCGTGGGTAGCTTATTTACTATTTTAAGTAATTTAAAGCACAATAAAAGGGTAGCTTATTTTTGAATACAAAACTTTATTAAGTAAAATAAATAAATATGCTGTAGACAATAAATAAATATGCCGTAGACGATAAATAAATATGTTATAAACAATAAATAAATATGCAGAAAAATCGAGAGTAACTTATAAAGCGATTTTTGGTCAATCGATTATAGTCGCTACATAGTAAAGTCTAAATTTTACTAAGCAAATCGATTAAACTCNTTTTTGCCGATTTTTAACAAAAAAAAACCGTGGGTAGCTTATTTACTATTTTAAGTAATTTAAAGCACAATAAAAGAGTAGCTTATTTTTGAATACAAAACTTTATTAAGTAAAATAAATAAATAAATATGCTGTAGACAATAAATAAATATGCTGTAGACGATAAATAATATGTTATAAACAATAAATAAATATGCAGAAAAAATCGAGAGTAACTTATAAAGCGATTTTTGGTCAATCGATTATAGTCGCTACATAGTAAAGTCTAAATTTTACTAAGCAAATCAGAGAACTTTTTATTATTTGACTTTTAATTTTTACATTCAACGGTTTTTTTTTTATAAAAAAAAATCCGTTGAACGTAAAAATTAAAAGTCAAATAATAAAAAGTTCTCTGATTTGAATGAAATTTTCAGAGTACGCGTATTTTAATCTACTAAACAATGTTACTTATGCGACTTTAATCGATTTACTTAGTAAAATTTAGACTTTACTATATAGCAACGTTCATTGATCGTATGGGTAGCTTATTTTCGGAACTAAAAATTTTGTTGTTGAATTTGAACACAGTTAACTACCACCCTTTTTTTCTAGATAGGTTTCTGATTTTCTTTTCGTCACTTTTTTTTGTGTAATTATGTTTTTGGCTTTGGTGGTTAACATGATCATACTGGTACTCAGATCTGAAATTGTATAATTTATAGTAAATTTGAACTTATATGATAATTTTGTATAAAGCTTTTAATAAAATTAAGTGTATAAAGTTATATTAAAATTTTGAGTCTGGATCTGAGTTATATCAGAGTTCTTCGGGGTCCTAGTACAAGGCCAAACCCTCTTAAGAAAAAAAAATAAACAAAGAATACACCAAAACAGCAAACAAAAACCCGCCAAAAACAACAATCCATGGAACAACAAAGAACTTAACAACAATACCTACGACAACACCTGCGATGACTACAACTCCAAAAATGGCAATTCAAAAGACAACTCTAAAGGATTACTCCAAGGGGCTAGAACGGACTAATGAAGCTACAAAAATTAAGACAAAGGTTAGTATGAAAAAAGCAAAGAAAAATTAAGATGATGAAGTAAGAAAAAATACCAAAAGCGATGAAAAAGAGAACAAACAATTACGACTCCAAAATGAACGATGAAATGGACTCCAAAGACGATTCCAACGATATCGAGCTAAAAAAAACAAGCTACTGTAAATAAAAATAAAATTAAAAAAAAATAAAAATAAAAAATAAAAAAAAAGATTAGATTATCCGGTACACAATCATCACAATAATGGATGATCATCTGGGTAGGATCGGAGGGTCGGGTCTATGTGACCCAGAAAATCTCACCTACATCCTGTATCTTCATCATTTTTTTTCTCTTTAAAAACAATTTACCAATTAAAATTTTAAATTATTATATAATACTATAATAAGATATAGGAAAAAACTATTTATACACTATGTGTATGTATACAGGTACTATTAATTGATTTGCAAATCAGCGTAAAATATAAATTATAGACCAAAATTAAACCCGATTTAAGGTTAGGGTTAGGGTCAGCTTTGGGATTGGAAGAAGTTATAGTTTATATAAAATTTTGCAAGAAATTTTTTTTGTTAGAGGCCAAAGAGTGGTTTTATAAGCAAAATTTTAAGTTATCATATGTACTCGTGTTTATACACTAGTGTACATATAATAATTTCCCAAGATATATTGATATATTAAATTATATGCTTTAAATTTTGTTAGTGTCAACTAGCTGATGTATATTGTTTATTGTATAACTATATTTTTGGAGTGCATTAAAATAAACAAAAAAAATCAAATTGGTGGGTATAATAATTTTAATTAATGCACAGTAATTGATTTTCTTATAAACAAATAAAGTTTCATATATAGCAGTGATTTCTAATCAATTAAATTTTTATTTTATTAATTAATTTTAAAAAAAAACTATATGTTTTTTTAAATTGTTAATTCTCATTATTAATATTTAACTATATTATATTATTTTATGACTTTATTAAGATAATTTAATATAATTTTATAATAGAGATAATTTATACATCGCATATGTGACATTGTCGCCCTATAAGATCAGGTGTAATGTTAATCAAAAACAAGCAAAATAAACTGAATGATTTTGTATAGTTAGGGAAGTGCAGTAAATCACGTAATTTCCTGGGGGGGTCCGCCATCTATCACGTCCTATATATATATATATAGTCTAAATAGCCAATGATATTGAAGTGTTCGTCAAATATATTTTTTTAAAAAATTTTATTTTTCCGTCGAATGTAAATATCAAAACTCAATTAATAAAAAGTTCTCCAATACTTATGAAAATTTTGTCATAAGTGTATTTTGATCTGCTGAATAAGGTTACTTAATCGAATTTTTTCGATTTGCTTAGTAAAATTTAGACTTTATTATGTAGCAACGTTTGTCAATTGTGGGGCGAATATATTTTTTTAAAAAACTTTAATATTTCCGTCAAACGTAAAAATCAAAAGTCAATTAATAAAAAGTTCTCCAATACTTATAAAATTTTGTAGTAAGTGTATTTTGATCTGCTGAATAAGGTTACTTAATCGATTTTTTTCGATTTGCTTAGTAAAATTTAGACTTTACTATGTAGCGACTTTTGTCGATTATGGGGTAACTTATTTTCAGGTCAAAGACGTTTTTGAATTTTTTTTAAATATACTAAAATTTGATTGGTCAATAGTCCTATCACTGGGGGGGGGGGGTCAGGACCTATGTAAACCCTAATCACATAATAAACTGCACTTCCCTTAGGGTTAGGGTTAGGTAGGTTTAGTGTATGAGTAAAGCGGGTAGTATATAGTAAAATTTTACAAGGAATTTTTTTTGTTAGAGCACAAAAGGAGGTTTCATATGCAAAATTTTGGTTATAGGCGATTTTTGGCAAAATGAACATTTGTTTTGAACTTTTTTTCGTGTGCTACATTACATCTAATCTTGAATTTTTATTGGTCGATCATGTTAGGGCGACGCATCACAGGGTGATAAATAAATGTACCCTTTATAATATTTGTTTTTAAAAATAGAGTGATTGTGATTATAAAGCAGTATTTAAAATTCAAATTTAAAGTTATTCTTAAAAAGCATAATTTAAAATTTTATTGTTCTCAAAAACTTTTTAGTATTTATTATAGGAAATAGAAATTTGTCGCACCTGTGACATGTTGCACCCCTGATTCTGACCAATTAAATCACACAATTTTGTAGATAAAAAATTTTAAATTTTAAAAATTAAAAATTTTACTAGTAAAATATAAAAATAAATAAGCGATATCAAAGTATATAATGTAAAATTTTATTTTGAACAACTTTTTCTAAGTCATAAAGATAGATTGTCTTAGTAAAAAAATAACGTTTTATAAGAAAAATCAAAAATTTCAATTGTTAGCATATATAAAACTTTTTTTTACTAATATAATCCATATTTACGTTTAAGTATTACATGTAAAATTTTATGCTAAATAAGTTTTCTAAGTTAAAACAGTAGATTGTTTTAGTAAAAAAAAAGTTTTATATGTGCTAACTTTGGAAATTTATGATTTTTCTTATAAAACATTTTTTTTTACTAAGACAACCTATCTTTATGACTTAGAAAAAGTTGTTCAAAATAAAATTTTATATTATATAATGTGCTATTATATATATATTTTACACTTTATTAAGTAAAATTTTAAATTTTTCAAAAATAAAATTTTTTGTATATAAAATCGTGTGATTTGATTGGTCGAAGCAGGGGTGCGACATGTCGCGAATGTGACAAATTTATTTTCCCTTTATTATATATTAAAAATATTGAACATTAATTTTTAAAAAATATTCATATTCTATAAATTTAGAGCTAGTTAAGATAAAGGCGCATGTGGGAATAAGAGGTAACGAGAAGGCAAATAAACTCGCAAAAGAAGGTGCTGTTAGAAGCGAAGGATTTAGTTTAAGTAGTGGTTGGACAAAAGGTTTAAGAATTATACCAAGATGGAATAATCATATCGTAGACAGGCCATTGAGGAAGTTCGTGCAAGATGTGATTATATCAATTTATGACGTAGGGTGGGTAAGCTTGGTAGCATTAGGCTTGGATTTAAAAGAAGGGAATGATATGGTGGAAATAGACTGGAAGAGCACATGGTTGCATCTGAATAAAATAAAAGGTGGAAACTGTCGTGATGAATAGGGTAGTAGAAGGTGGGTACATAGAATTAAAAGAATAAATAAGCAGTTGCTTACGATGTCAGTCCTACACCAAAGATATCCGAAGATTTACACAGAAGACCAATGCATCACGTGCTGCAGCGAGACAGAGACACAAGATCACCTAGCAGAATGTATCCCGCTACAAAAAGCATGGGAAGACAACGAGGCCGAGGTATTTAAAAAAGCCTTCGAAGATAGGAAGCTAGATTGGGGCCCTGAACAAAACCGAAAATGGGAAACCATTTGGGCCAGAAATAGTATCGAAGACAAGAAAAAGAGAAGAAGGCTTTTAATGCAAGGTCTGGTTCCTGTGATGAAGCAAGAAGAGTCACCCACAGAAATAAAGGAGAAAAACGAAATTTTTGAAAGAATGAACAACAAATTTACGGAAAAAATTTGGAAACCCAGATGCGAAGCTGTAACCGAATGGGAAAAAGAAAGAAATATAAAAAAAGTAAGGAAGCGTAAAGTTGATATAAGGGATGAGGACACCAAAGAAGTGGAAAGTCAGCGGAAAAGAAAGAAAACAAGTAATGAGAAGGTTTCCCAGGGTGGGCCTGAAGTAGAGGACAAGCCTTTGGGCAAATTCGAGAAGCTGGTGAAAGAAGCAAAGCGCATCTTGGGAAATTGGATAGAGGGTGCGATGAGACCATTTTGGATGTCATTGGCCAAACCACGGAAAAATAAAGAATAAGGGTTGTCCTGACAAAGCCAGCAAGAGCTTATCGATGATAATTTGAAAGTTCTCTATGCGTTAGAAAACAGAAAATTGGAGACAAATCTTGACTGCGGCAGATCGCATTTAGGTACTTTGGTAACCGGATGAGTCTTTATTGTGATAGGGAGGGAATCATAGGCATTAGTCTATAAAATCCTAGAGTAGTATACTCATATCTCAAATAATAAAGGCAGGATTGCCCCAAAAAAAAAAAATATTCATATTCTATATTTATATTTCACATACTAAATTTGTATTTATTTATTAGTAATTTTTTAAACTTTATATATAGTTTTTCATATTTTACAATATAATACAATATATTAGGCTACATAAACTTAATTTTTTGGTTCTCATAACCTGGCTGGGTCATATTTAGAAAATTTTTTGAAAAAAATTTTTATATGTTTTATAGTTTTAAAATTTTTTATATAAAAAATTTTTAAATAAAGTACAAGTGATGAGTCATTCCTTTATTTATTTTAGTATTTAATACTATAATGCCGGGTTATTATTTTTTAAAATTAAAATTTAAATTTTATGATTTAAAAAATTTTAAAAATTTTTAAATAAAAATCTAGCCTGTTGGGTCTTTTTTTTTTTATATTATGAGAACCAAAAAATTAATTTTATATGGCCTTATATGGCAACTCTTTTCAATGATTACTTGTACTAACAAAAATCAAAAATCTTTTATAATAAAATTTTAACAAAAAAACTGTAGCTAAGAAAGTGGTGATACTGGGAACTATAAAATAGCACCTATCGTTTAAAGATAGAGCTTATAAACTATCTGCCAACTGGCCTAGAGTTTATCACTTACTGCGGGAATGGTACTTATCGTTTAGAGGTTAAGTTCATAAACTACCTGCTGACAAGTTTAGAGTTTATCACTTACCGAAAAAGAAAGTACCAGAACCACTTCTAAAGGAGTTTAGTTGGGTGATATTATGATTTTATAAAGAAAAACACACTCTCTTTAAGAAACCTACAAGTGAAAATTTTGGTGTCGACAACTTTTGCGAAATTTTAAAAAGTGGGCTTTTCGGCATACCCCCTCCAAAAGATCAGCAGTATTTATTTTGTCCAAATTGGGAAAGCACTGACCATATTGGGATCAAGGTCACGAGTATATTTTGGGAACAAAGTAAACAATGAATGACATGTGAGGTTTTTTGGAGAAACTACTTTAGAAATTGTCAAAAAATATTCTCGAATATTTTTTTTTTTTCTTTTTTCTTTAACATATATATGTTAAACTATTGACTTTTTTTTCACTTTTTTTATCTTGTACGCTTAATTTTGGTTTTTCGCTTAGGTATTGTAGTCTTTTCTCTTTTTTTACTTACCCTTTTTTCTTGTTGCTTCCTCCTATACCCCTTCGTATATTTGTTATTTTTCATTAGTTTTCTTTTTACGCAATTATTGTTAGTTAACATTTCTGCCAGATCTAGATAGAGAAGTTTGAAAGAAAAGTAGGTGGTTATAACTGGCTGTAGATCCAAGTTATTAATAGTAATTGGAAGCAGTATTGTACATTTTTAATGTTTGAGCTATTTTTGGCAGACCAGACATTTTTGGACATTGTCTGATAACCATATGTGAATTATGTCCAAGTAAATTGATTGTTATCGGACATCGTTCATGCAATAATTGTCAGATACAGACATATTACAGACATGGACATATGGACACAGATATTGAATGTACGTATTTTTTTCTGTATTTTTAGTGCACAAAATTTCCAGGTGATATAATCTCTTTTTTGGATATCAAAAAATTGCCTTAATTCAATATCACATTCAAGAACCAAATTTTATAATTAATTAAGCGAATTAATTTATTATTTAATTTAATAAAGCAACATTAAAAAAAAAAAAAAGCTGATTCAAATATAATATTTAATAAAGCAATGATTTAAAAAAAAAAAGCCTGATTTAAATATAATATTTAATAAGGCAACTATTTAAAAAAAAAGGCCTATTTAAATATTATATAAAACAAAAAAGAATGATTCAAGTACAGTATAATTAAAAAAATGAAACATGTGACAATAAAAAAACTATTTAAACTATTTATATTATTAATGAACTACATATTATTTTTAATAATTAGTTACGTCAAGAACTATTAATCTTTGTCAAGGAGGGATCAAGGGGTAAATGTAATAACAGCCGGTAGGGGTGGAAAAAAGAATTGTCTACTACCAAAGATGTAACTGGTTTATAAAATGATGTACAAGACCCTAATTCTTGCATTATTATTGCTACTAATAATTATAAAAATTTGGACCCGGCCTTAGTGTGGCGCGGCTGCCTAAGAAAAAATTAAATTTTTCTTGGACTCCAAAATTACTAAAAAAAATCTGAAGAAACTAGCAATAACATATCAATTGGTTTTACCAATAGCTACTATTGGGAGGAATTAGCAAATGATCATTAAATTTGGTTTAGTTATGTTTAGAAAAAAATTTTCCCTTCAACTAATAAATAATTTAACTCACTTCTCTTAAAGAACCTGACAATGTTTTGAGTGCAACAATTCTGGAAAGTTCACATGCTTTTTCATATTTATAATCATTTCCATCAATTTTTTGTATGCCATTCAATCAGATTGCTGAATATACAGTTTTTTTGTATGCCATTCAATCAGATTGCTGAATATACAGTACCAAGTTCTTTACTGATTTTTTTAATATCTGATGATTTATTAAATGCAATCATGATCGTCACTGACTAAATGGAATTCAAATGAAATAAATTGAATGTTATAGTAATTAAGTATTTATGTTCTTGCTTTGTGAGCTTGTTTTGCTATTTTATTTTGCAAAATTATTAAATGCTTTTTATGCTCATAAGCTAAAAAAATTTTTTTATGTAAAAGTAAGTGTAGTTATATTTTTGTATTTCATAAGCTTATTAAATGTTCTTATACTTACCAAAAAGAATGATTTAATGCGAATAAAATTATTTGTATGTAATAGTAAAATTTGTATTTATATTCTTGTTTTGTGAACTTATTTTGTAGTTTTTATGTAGTAAAATTATAAAATATTCTTTAGCTTATAGACTAAATGCGAATGAAACGATTTGACGTAATGGTAAGTAAGTATATATGTCTTGTTTTGTAAACTTGTTTTATACAGTAAAGGGAGTTAGAGATCAAGTGCCTAGATTAAAAAAATTATTAATGATTATGAGTGGTGTTGAAGCGAAAATTCAAGTTTTTACTATAGCAAACCATAAGTTCTTCAGTAAAAACTTGTGCACGATATTATATTTACTTTGGTAAATCATTTAAACTGATTTGATTATCAGTATTTAAGAACATTTGATTGGTTGATCTGCAAACAATGTCTGCCGGACATTGCATCTTTGAGACATGGACGCAGACGTCCGGTCTGGTCCGGTTCATGTCTGTGTCTGGTCTGTGTAACAATACTGATTGGAGGTATATAAATACCCAATTCTAGTAAGGTGAAATTTACTCTGGCAGGTCTCTGATAAGTGTCTATAGTAACTGGACGAATTGTGCTTTAATTGTAAGGTTTAAAAAGCCAGTAGTAAATCGACATTTGTATATGTAATTTACTTCTATATAATAAAATATGATATGATCACCTAGATTAATTAACAAAAAAATACAATATATTATATGATTCAATACTAATAATTTTGTTAAAACTTCAAGTACTTTCCATATTTGCTCATAATAAAACAAGCCTTTTTATAATATTTTACTAATACTACTATTGGTTAATGCGATAAATTAAAATCTAATTACTTGTTATTTAACTATTTTAACAAATACTTTGTGTCTTTTTTACTTGCTTAATATTGGTATATTATTTGATCCAAATTATCTATATCTTAAATTTATATAATAATAATATTCTCAATATAAAAACATACTGTATAGTTAATAAATATGGGTTTTAAAATTTAGTGCACCTGCACTGCGGTGCACTCCTTTGATGTATCTTAAAATTTTACTAGGGTAACCAATGTTGTGTTACTAACAAAAAATGCTTCTTTCACGATTTTACTAATATTTTAAAACTTTAACCCTAATTCTAACTCTAACCCTAACTTTAATCATTGTTTGTATTTGTTACTATAAAGTGCACTATAGTGCAGGGTGCACTAAATTATAAAACTCAATAAATATTTTATTTTAAAAATCTTTAAAGGATGTTTTCTTAAATATTTATTTGCTATCATATTGTACAATTTTAAACATATGTACAGGATTCCAAAATATACATAAATAGATTAGGTTAATTATAAAATTACCAAAAATAGAAGATTTGCAAAAAAACTTCAAAAATAAGCAAAAAATTACTATAAATAGAAAAGATCTGTATAAAAAAACCAAAAATAAGCAAACTAATACCTGACCTATCTATGTATATTTCAGGGTCCTATATGTGCTATACATAGTATGTACATATATATATATGTATATATATTTATACAAAATTTATTACAATCAAACTATATTAGGGCCATGTTATTAATTATCTAATTATTTTTTATCAGATGCCTACTCCTCATCCTCCTCTTTAATATATATATAGTTAGATTCTTATGGGAATTATAATTTGGTGCACTATGTACCGTGGTGCAGTGTTGTACATGGGACGTGTCCACACTATGTAAAATGTCCAACGTCCAAGATTGTCCAAAATCGTCCAAGCCTATGTCCCATGTTTAACTAATCAATAAAGTTATTTAAAAAAATATATAATTATATATTTTTTTAGGTGCTAGACTTATTGGTGAAAAAATTAAAATAAATTATTTTAATAAAATTTCAAGTAATTTTAATTTGAAAAAATGTCCAAAATTGTCCAAAATTGTCCCATGTACAACACTGCCGTGGTGCACCCCTGATCACAGGGATAAATAGTAATCATCATTATTGATAATCACTAGTTTTTTTTCTACAATTTTTTTTTAGATTTTTTTTATTTTGTTTCCATTTTTTTTTGGTTTGTGACGTGTTTAACTAAGCTGCTTTCTTTTCCCTATTTATAGAATTTTGTTGTTACTAGTGTCGCTGTTACTGGTGTCGTCATTATTGGTATCACCATTACTAGTGTCGTCGTTACTAGAGGTCTGACTTGTTCAAAAAATAAATATTTGAATATTCATTTGTTTAATATTTTTTTATTTGAATATTGTTCAAAAATTTTGAAAATATTCAATGAATATTCAATGAATATTCATTGAATATTAAATATATTTTAATTTTAAAAAATTATATAATATCTCATTTAAATTAGCCAATGAAATTGAAATAAATTATTAAAAATTAAAATAAAATTATAAAATTATATATTATATATATTCAATGAATATATTCAATGAAGTTTTAAATATTCGAATATTCATTTAGTGAAAAATTATATATTCGAATATTCGAATATTCATTAAATATTTAATAAATAATATTTATCGAGTCAGACCTTTAGTCGTTACTAGTACTGTCATTGTACTAATACTGTCATTTTATTAGTATCGTTGTTACTGGTGCCGACGAAATGGAATTCTTTCGCTATTGCCGCTGTTACTATAGTTGTGTTTCTGGTGGCTTTTTTTTGTTTACGTGTGTTTGGTTAAGTAGCGCTTCTTCTCTTCAAGTAACAAATTTCATCATTTCTAGTGTTGTGTAAGGGGGGCACTAGAAATCACCTGATTTCCATTTACTATACCCCTACCCCCCACCTGACTGGTTTAATAGCCAATCAAATTTTGCATATATTAAATTATTATTAAAAATATTTATAAACTTTAATAGTTAATAACTTTTGATCTACTGGTCCAATTTGGATGATTTAACTATCAAAATGATCCTCTTAAAGAGAGGATTCTACAAGCCCAAACCCTCAAAAATCTAATCATAGAATCATAAGATCGATATAGATTTGCATATTATTACTATATAGTATTTATTAAATAAATACTATATAGTAATAATACACAAATCTATATCGATCTTATGATCCTGTAATTAGATTTTTGTGACTTTGGGATTGTTAGAATCCCCTCTTTGAGGGGATCATTTTGGTAGTTAAATTATCTAAATTGGACCAGTAGATCAAAAGTTATTTACTACTGTATTAAATATTATATAGAATATAATAAATAATTTTTGATCCACTAGTCCGATTTGGATGATTTAACTGCCAAAATGATCATCTTAAAGAGAGGATTCCAACAAGCCCAAAATCACAAAAATCTAATTACAGGATCATAAGATTGATATAGATTTGTGCATTATTACTATATATAGTATTTATTAAATAAATACTATATATGTAGTAATAATGCACAAATTTATATCGATCTTATGATTCTGTGATTAGATTCTTGTGATTTTGGGCTTGTTGGAATCCTCTCTTTAAGAGGATCATTTTGGTAGTTAAATCATCCAATTATTGGACCAGTAGATCAAAAGTTATTAACTAATAAAATTTTTATATATAGTATTTTTAAATATATATTATATAAATAATATGTTGTATTAGCCAATTAGAATAAAGAATATATAGTAACCTGACTAGGCCAGAGACCCCCTTCCCCCCTAAGAAATCAGCTAATTTCTGGTGCCCCCCCTAATTGTGAGTTCTTTCTGGTACTTTGAACAATGGGTGTACTACTGTATTTTATAGTTTTTTTTTGTATGAAATACGTTAACTAACGCTTTTATTTTTCAAGACAGGTTAGTTGTTGTGATTACGTTCGCATTTTTGGGTTGGTTTCTTTTTTTTTATTACTTGAAATGCTTCTATACCTTTTTTGGTTTTGTTTTTGAACGCATTCAATAATGCTTTCTAGGATGGTCAGTGCAGGTTTTTTTGCTAGTTTCTGTTCTTTTTGTCTTGTCGTTCTGATGTGCCATTGGATTTTGTTAATTTTGTAGTACTAGTGCACTATTGATAGTGAATTAGTTATTGGTAGTGAATTTGTTGGTAGTGAATTCGTCATTGGATGTGAATTCATTATTGGAGATGAATTCGTCGATGGAGGTAAAGTCGTAGTTGTTATTGATAGTACTATAGCTAGTTCTTAAGCTTTGTGAATTCAGTAATTAATAGTCTTGCCGTCATTGTAATTTTGTGGATTTTTGCATTGTTTTGTGGTTTTGGTACTGGTTACTGGTCAGAATTTATGTTTAGCTTGTTAAGGTTTAGAGCTAGGGTTTATGTCGATTGCGGTTTTGTATATTGATTGTGCTTTTGTATGTTAATTGTATGTTAATAGCTAATAAAGTATACATTTTCTGTCTTTATTAAAAAGTTAAAGCTAGAATTAGTTTGGAGTAATACATTATTATATGATATATTTGTAGTGTAAAATAGTGAAATTGCTATATTTAAAAATCAGATTTATTTACTTAACTTAGAACTATACTTAAATACGTATTACATATATTTGTTTAGGTGCTATATATAGCAGTTATTAAGATATACTTAAAGCTGGGTAATGTTAAAGTTAGGGTCAGGGTCAATAATGGCCTATGCTTTAGTTAAACTAAGCGAAGCGGAGATGATAGGGGACCAGCAAAGCTGGTCAACAAAGAGAGCATTAGTATAGTATTTTCTTTTTTTGATGCTAAGATTAGGGACAGGGTCAGTTTAGAACCTATAATTGCTAAAGTTAGAAGGCTCTATAGATAAAATTGTTCACTGCTCAGTTTAAAGCCTATAGGTGTTAAGGTTAGGGTCAGGGTCAGTTTAGAGTTTATAATTGCTAAGGTTAGAAGGCTCTATAGATAAAATCGTCCCTTGCCCAGTTTAAAGTCTATAGATGAGATAAATTGTTAATGGTTGAGCGTTAGTACTTAATCTTTATAATGAGTGGTGCATATGAACTAGTGTCACATGATACACATGTTGATTATATATGGAGGTATCCATAAATAACGTTATGTACTCCTCATAGTAGCGCTGGACCCCTTTACTATATAAAAAATTTTTTCAAAATTCGTTTGTTTATATATATAATTTTACAAAAACTTGAATATATTGTGACACAGTAATCTGATTTGGATGATTTAGGTACCATTCGATTCGTCTTAGTGAGACGAATCCAATGATACCAAAATCATTTCATTTGGATCATTGGAGCAATAGTTATTCACAAAAAACTATTAATTTTATAGTCATTTTATAAGAAAACATAATAACCAATAGTATTTGGCCAATAAAATTTGATCCAGTGATCCAAATGAAATGAAATTGGTACTATTTGATTCCTCTTACCGAGACGAATCGAATAGTACCAAAATTATTAAATTTGGACTACTGGTTCAAATTTAGCCAATTTTTTCTAAAAAAATTACGTTATATTTTTTTGACCCTCCTACTTATCGAGAAAAACATTATTGTTCGTCCAACCTCCTCTTGTATAACATTATTTATGGATGCCTCTATGTAGTAGTTTAGTATCATGTGCTACAGTATCGATTATCATATGGAGTGTCTTCAATTAAAAGTGCCCATTTTTACATATATTTTATTTTGAGATATTTGAGTTTAATTATTTGTTTTGATTTTCGGACTGATCCGGGATCAATCAAATTTCACGATATTGATTGGTTAAAGACGGCAGGTGACTATCGGGTAAACTCGTGACGTGTTGACTCTACGCAGCCTCATGTAATTTTTCTTTTTACATTATCTTGATTTTTTATTATGTAATTCAACTTTCATTTATAATTAAAAAAAGTCAATCATGTCAAAATTTATATGAATTTAACGAAAACTCATTTTTCAAAAAAATGTAAAAATGGGCCCTTTTAATTGAAGACACCCCATATAGCAATGCATGTGTCATGTGATACATATGTCGATCATTATATATTGTATTATATAAAGAATACATCGCAGTACAGATGCACCAAAAAATAAAATCCTAAAAATATTATATTAAATATTATTTGAAATTTTACTAATTGATTATAATTCTTGTACTAAATAAACTTGTTTAGCACCAAAAAATACATCAAATCAATATATTTTATTTTAGTTATCTAAAATTTAAAAAATTATTAATTTTGAATTTTTGATAAGAATTTCCAAAATTAAGTATTCTTTTTTTAAATTTTAAGAAAAATAAGATAAAATATACTAATTTAATGTATTTTTTAATGCTAAATAGGTTTATTTAGTTCAAAAGTTATTTATAATCAATTAGTAAATTTCAAGTACTGTTTTTTTAAGAACCCCAGATATCTAGTACAGAGGTCATACATTATGCATTTTAGCAAAAACTCCTGAAATTTGAAAAGCAATAAAATAGTTTTTGGTAATTATCTTAGTATTTAGTAGTTCAATTTGAATAAACTTTTTTTTTAAAATGAAGTTCTTAGTGAAGCACATCTAATAAACAAAAGTTTATTCAATTCTGATTACTGAATCAGAAGTTATTTAAATAAATATAGTTTTGTTATTTTTAGCAAATTAGATTAAAATTGTGCAAAATCTAGTTATGACCTATATGAGAGATATCCGGGGTCCTGTTTTTGTGATTTTACTAAATTTTACTAATTGATTTTAACTTTTTGTTCTAAGTAAACTTGTTTTTTTTTTGATTTGAAAGTGCCTGCTCTGGGCCTAGATTTTATTTAGTCTTATATATTAGAAATTAACTTTACATATACACATCACTCTGGTTATACCGACAGCTAGATTAACCGACAATTGGTTATATTGACACTTTTTTCAAAAAAAAATCTATAATGTTAAAAATTTATTGGTTATATTAACAATCATAAGAGATATTGATTATGCCGACATATCGACAATTTTAATATTAAAAATTTATTTAAGATAATTTTTATTGCTGGATATAGCGACAATTTTTATAAACCAACTGTCGTTATAGGTGTACTAATCAAATTAATTTTTAAATTTGCTTTATGCTAGGCTTAGCATGAAACAATAAACATAAAATAAATTCATTTCATTATTTTATACAAATATTATAAGATGAATTCATATTATGCTAAATATAAAACAAATTCATTTTGTGCTAAAATAAATTCATTTTAATAAGTTTATTATTCTTAGCATAAGCTTGGAGAAACCAAAAAAATTTACTTCTGTTTAAGCCGACATATCTACGCAATATCAATATAATTTCAGTATAGATAGAGATGCTTATTAAACTGATATCTGGATATTTTTCATTGCTGAAGAGTGTCGATATAACCAGAGTGACATGTACTTTTGGTATTTAATTTAAATAGTCTGTTCTAAGGTTTCAAACTAGCTGCTATATTTGCACCCAACTATGGGAATTGCTTATTTAAACCTTTTGATCTTTTGCTCCTTGACTAATATCTCTATATCATCAGGATTTCTTTTATTGAACCATTTCACTATACTAAGTAAACTTGTTCAAAGCTAAAAAATACATTATTTTGTATATTTTATTTTAAAATTTGAGACAAAATGCTTAATTTGAATTTTTGATAAAAATTTTTAAAATCAAGTATCCTTTTTTTAAATTTTAAGAACAGTAAGATAAAATATGCTAATTTAATACATATGCTCTGATTTTTGGAATTATAAAAAAAGCTTATTTTTTTAAAACGTTACTGCTAAATGGTTTTTGATCTACTGGTCCATTTTAAATGATTTTACTACCAAACTGTTTGTTTTTTTAAGACAATTTCAATAAGCTAATAATCATAAAAATCCAATCACAAGGTCATAAAAAATGTGTTATCAAATAGGTGATGCACCTGAAATTGGTTTAACATAGATCAAACCAATTTCAATGCGTTACCTATTTAACAATGCATTTTCTCATGACACTATAATACTCCTATAATTGGATTTTTATGATTTTGGGCTTTGTTGGAATCATCTCAAAGAGATGAACATTTTGATAGTAAAATCGTTTAAAATGGACCAGTAGATCAAAAATTATATCACTTTAAAGTTTTAAAAAAATAAGCTTTTTTTATAAATTCCAAAAATTGGAGCATATGATAATTTTTAATATTAAACAAGTTTACTTGGTGCAATAAGTTATAATCAATTAGTAAAATATCAAGAAATATAATATTTTTAATAATTTTATTAATAAAATTATACAAAATACTATTATTATATAAATTTTACTAATTAATTTTAACTTTTTATTCTAAATAAACTTATTTAGCACCAAAAAATACATTATTTTAGTATATTTTATTTTATTTTTCATAAAGGTTAAGACAAATATATTTAATTTTGAATTTTTGATAAAAATTTTTAAAATTAAGCATTATTTTTTCAAATTTTAAGAAAAATAAGATACAATAAACTAATTTAATATAGATTTTGGTTTTGAACAAGTTTACATAATGCAAGAAGTTATGATCAATTAGTAAAATTTCAAGTAATTTAATATTTTTAATAATTTTATTAATAAAATTATACAAAATGCTATGATTATCTAAATTTTACTAATTGATTATTACTTTTTACTCTAAGTAAACTTGTTTAGCATCTAAATATTCATATATATATATTCAGACTCAAACTAGTTTGCAGACTTCAGACCAGACCCGAACCAAACTTATGATTGAGGTTGCATCTGGCCTAAGTTTGAAATTAGTAAAATTTAAAGTTTGAGTCTGGATTTAAACCCGAACCAAACTCAGACTCGGACCTAGGAGCACTAACCAGTGGTGATTATCACTAGTATATTTTTTAATTTTTAGTTCTTGTTAAAAGTTTTCAGGGATCCTGAATTTAAAGTATCCGATCCCATTTACTTTGTATGTTTTTGAGATATAGCTACTGTAATGATCACCAGACTATCACCAGTAGTGATAAATAGCAAACTCTCAAAAAAATCTATTATTTAAAAAAAATAAAAATATAACAAAAAATATTATAAAAAAATTATAAATAAAAATTATTTATAATATATTAATAACAAAAAAATTGATAATAAAGATACAGTAATATACAATATATATATATTTCAATAAATAAAATTTAGAAACAATTTATTTTTATAAATATTAAATAGTTTTTTAATATATCCGGGTTTTTAGCAAAAGTTAAAAAAAAAAAAAAAAAATGCAGATATAAATTGTTACGAATACATAACTATAACTGATAATAACGTAAACCGGAACAACCTATACTGTAAAAGATCTACTTGAAGGATTTATGATAACGATAAGAGAAAAGATGAAAAAGATGATGAATTGAAATCTATATTTCGTAATCAATTTTAAAAGAATAATTTTCTATAAAGATTATATTGCAGCTAAACAAATCTATAGATTGTAATAAATAGCAAATTATGGAAACAAGAAAACTAGAGAAATAATTTTAATATAATGAATAAAGTGGTAATGATTATACTTATTCAACATCATTTACATCACTTACATCATTTACATCATTTATACACATTTTATACACATTTTATACACATTTATACATTTATATCATTAATAACGCGGCAAAGTTTTATAATGATATACAAGTAGTTAATAACGAAAATGATCAAGAGATCGGGTATTATGTATGTACTGTACGTACGTACGTACAGTACATACAGTACATGCAGTAAATATCTGATATCCTATGATATCCGATATATATATATATTTTAACACAAAGTACTTAAAGTATATAAAATTAAAGAAGTAATGGTCGATAAAATGAAAATCAAAACTTGATTTAGTAACAAAAGAATCATTTGAGATCAATTGTTTCAAAAAGAACGAAACATGAAATTTAATTCCTTAAAGATCTACAGTACAAAAATATCGGATACCGGCATTAGAAAGATTAGGTCAAAAAAGTTTGAATAATATGTTAATCACAAGTATACGCATATATATAGATATATTTTTTAAGTTATTAAAATTTTCGGAAGGATCAAACAATCGGTTATTGTTGATTTTATACCTGATTTTTCTGTAAATGATTTTAATATTATTACACGTATATATGATATGCACTTTTTTAAAATGGATTTGAAGAAAATCGATTATCAATTTACCAATTTACCAATTGATGAAATTTTCATTTATAACGTTAAAAAAGTCAGTAAATGGAGTAAATGGATAAATGGGTAAATGGTAGCTAATATAGTATCATATAGTATTAATATGCAGTATTAATATAGTCTTATTAATAGTTTCAAATATCATACAGTATTAATACAGTACAGTGTTAATACAGTGTTAAAATACAGTGTTAATACAGTGTTAAATACAGTGTTAAATACAGTGTTAATACAGTGTTAATACAGTGTTAATACAGTGTTAATTATTGACTATTATCTTTTTTTAACATTATTTAAAAAAATTTTTAAGGTTTTTTTTTTTTTTTTCTTATTTTTCTAAATAAGCTTTATACGCAAGTATATATTCTACATAATAAACATCAATCGGGACTCGGGGACAATAGTGTATATAAAAATGCGCGCGTAGTATTAAATACTTTAATATTGTAAAAAAAAAAGAAATTATGATAACAATTAAAAAAAGACTAGAGTATTTTTATTAATTTGCATTCGGAATTAAAAAAATACCGAAAAGAAAAAGAATTCTTTTTTACTGCGTTTTTTTTCATTTATTTACAAATTTAGTATGAGAATTGTTCCATGTGATGTAATTTTTTACTAAATTTGGAATAATAGTAACCTTTTTTCTTCGGATCAAACTTTCAATGTGTTCAATGTGTTGTACATTTTAGTAATACTTTTGTTAATAAAATATAGTATTATTTTTTTGTATCGGAAAGTTCGGACGGAATGAAAATTTTTTAACAATTGTATAAGGGAATTAAAATAATTGCTTTATATTGATTATTATAAAAAAATGATTTTTGCTGAGCGTAAGTACAGTACAGTACATACTTGATACTTGATACCTGATACCAATAAATATGTACGAACGTATTGTACGTAGCTGTATATGTATATTGATATCTTTTTTTTTTATCAATCTTTTTTTTTATCGCTTATTTATTTATTTATTTATTTATAAACATTTTGACATTAGACCTGTTATATCTAGTTTCTAAGTGATCTTAGTAGCTTATCAGTTAAGAATGGTTACAAAACTATACAAAGATCTCCAAATGATGTGGCTGTTCGTGCATGTGGACATAACTTTTTTTAGATCATTTTTTTAGAGTAAATTTTATGTAATTTTTATGTAAAAATCATAAACTCTAGTTTAAACTTTTTTTTTTTTTTTTTTTTTGTTTATAACCGCCACAATTAACCTGATTCTGGACCAGAATTGATACCATTTTGTAATAATGAAAGAAAGTAGGCATACCTTACAGTATGTAAGTACCAGATTTACTAGATTTTGGGGATGCCAAAATTTCGGTTAAAATTGGGATGAAACAACCATCATCACGAAAAATAGAAAAGTTGGTCTAGATCATTAACTAAACATTAATAATGCATATATCTGTATATTATTATTATTATATTATTATTATATTACAAATATTTTTTATTTTATTACCCTGAGAATCCTTAATACTGTAGTATGGCGTCATCATCATGTATCTATTTGAAATCTAAGATTACAAAATCTTTTTGATAAGATAAAGAAAAAAAAATTTTTTGATTATCGTTTGAGTTCAAGGAAATTAAAAATTATAACTTTTGACTTACATTATGTATGAATGTATTGTATTTGCATATATATAACTGATAACATTAATCATATGATATTTTAATTAAACTACGAAGAAGTTGAAATAAAAAAAAATCAAATGATTAATCATCATTTTAATCATTAATCATTAATAATAATTAATCATTAATCATTAATCATTGAGTGATAACAGTGGCGTATTTTCTTTTTTAACACTAATGATTTTGTAATGTTTATTATATTTACAGCCCTAATTCATACATACGTACAGTAAGTACGTACAGTAAGTACGTACAGTAAGTACGTACAGTAAGTACGTACAGTAAGTACGTACAGTAAGTACGTACAGTAAGTACGTATGTATAAACATACGTAACTGGTAAGTATAAAATTTTTAAATGGTAGGTATATTCTAGAAATATGATTCTCCAATAGTTATGTCAATATTTAGAAAATTGTGAAAAAAATTTTTTATGATTACGTCATTCGGTCGAAAAGTAAAAAGGATTCCCCAAAGGGATTTAATTATCCCAAATTATCTAAATTATCTCAAAGGGTTTAAACATTTTATCATTCAAATAACCGAAGCTTACGTACTGTAGGTACGTACGTATCTAGTACCTGACATGTACAGTATGATATAACGGAATTATAGAATTTCTAATTCACGTTAAAATATGATGAAAACAAAAAGTTCGTTATTAATATAACGAAATATAAGGATTAACAAGCTTATTTGAATTTTAAAAAGTTTAAATTAATAAGTCGGAAATTAATTCAAGAATTTTTTTTTTAAGTTCGGATATGAAATTTTCCATTCCCATTACAGCATTATATTTTTACCTTTATTAGTGGCCAGCCGTTAGTTGTTACGTCATTTAGTTACGTAATACTCATAAATACTCCTCATAAATACTCCTCATAAAATACTCATAATACTCCTCCTAATAATCTCATATGATACTTACTTATCTGTTATAATATTCGTAATACTGCGGACTTTTTTTTTCTATTTATAATTTTTTTTTTTTTTTTAATAATAAATTATACTAAACATAAACGTTAATAATTGAATGAATTCTAAGCGTGGCAAAAAATTTATTCCAAATTCTTTTTTAATTACGCCAAAAAGTAATTCAACCAACAAAACTTTAAAGCCTTAACGGTCTATACCGGAAATTGAAACTTCACCCTTGTTTATTAAAAAACGGGTTTATTTTGATACAAATTAGCCAAAATATTAACAAATATTAACATGTTTTTGAAACCAAAAAAAAAAAGTTCATTACGTGAGCAAAAAGAACTGAGACAGGGAAAACCAATTTTCCTAAAAATGTCAAAAAAAGTTGTGGTATAAAATTCTAAATTTGAGGAGAATTTATAATAAATACTACGGATTATTAAAATTATTAAACACAAATAATCGTGTCAAAGTTTCCTTTTTAGAAAAAATAAAACAAATAACATTATAGATTTTTTTTTTATCATTTTTATAATAATACTTTAGTAGTTTAATCTCCATGAGGTTTAAAACATGTGTTAAAATCAAATCATACGAGTTTCGTGAGAAAAAAAAATTTTTTTTTATTTTATTTAGTCTTTTATAGAAAAGAAACAACATGCAAAAGTCTCTATAATTTTTACATGTTGAGTAATTAAGGAGCATATTCTTTATTGTTTAAAAAAGGATCTTTCATAATCATAACTCTATCTCTTCTCCTCACGACAACCTTAACCGGTAAAAATCAGATATCAGAGATATGCTTAAAAAATTTTAAACTAAAAAAATTCGATGCGCAGGTGTCAAATTAACAATTGAGGATATAGATTAACTTTCATATGAAGCGATGCACGAGTTACAGATTACATTTAATGATTTTTCTTTAAAGACTTTTAAACGATTACTGGATTATATATATTTATATAACTATAACTATATATTATATATCTGATATGATAACTGTATTTAATTAATATTATTATTAAAATAAAGTAAAATAAAGTAAAAAATTCCCGATATTTCTAATAATGAACGCTCTCTCTTTAAATCGTTTATAGTTATAGATAGTTATTATTATTATAACTTGTACAGTACAATACAGTATAATACATATAATGTTCAGATAATACAGTATAATACATATAATACTTGGATAATACTTAGATAATACAGATAATATAGACAATACTCGGATATAATATATAATAAAACAGTGTTATTTTATTATTATAATTTCTTATCTCTTTTTATTATCAGTTATCGTTATCATAATCTTGAAAAACGTAAATCATCAATCATTGGTTAAAAAGAAAACAAAGAAAGAAATTTCTTACCATTCCAAATCGAAAATACTAACAAACATTGTTCCTTTTCAACTATTTTCGGTATTTGATTTAATATTACAAGTTATTATATATATATATATACATATATATATATATATACATATATATATATATATGTATATGTATCCTTTACTTACTTAACATTATTACGTATTAACTTTTTTTATAAATTTTAATTGGTTTTGGAACAAAATAGATAATCAAAAATTGATTGGAAAAAAAAAAAATAGATAATCAATATTGATTGGTTTATTTTTTAATGTTCAAAAAAATTTTATTGATATTGTTAAAATTGTTAACGATCGATCACAGATAATTTTTTTTCTTATGGTAGAAAAAGTCGTTGTTATGTTGTTATACTTGTTATATTTGTTATACTGTCGTTATATTATCGTTTATATTATCGTTATACTGATAATGTTGTTATACTATAACTGATAATGTTGTTTTACTATAATGTTGCTATACTATAATGTTGTTATACAGTACTATAGTACTATATTGTAATTGTGGTCACATTTTTTACTTTTCATTTAAAAAAAAGTGCTACCCGATATTGCTTGATATTGCTTCTTTGTTATAGTGAAAATGTACGTATCAGAATTTAAAGTATGGATGTACACACGAAATAAACATGATTTATTTGTGTAATCATGTGCATTAATGACTTTTCAGTTCTTTGGTTCAAGTTGTTTTATTAAATGAAGATCACCGAGCATGCGGACTTGAAAAAAAAGAAAAAAAAATCAAGTAAAACAAGTCAAAAAACACGAGAAAAAAAAATCGTGTCTTTTTAACTAAATTGTAAGAAAAAATTTTCTCACGATTGTCTTTTTATTTTATGACAGATGACTTTTAAAACGTGTTCAAAATGCAGATCAAATATCTCGCGTACTTTAAAGTAAAAAATACATTAACTGTTAAATACTTTAAAATATTTAAAATATTTAAAATAATTAAAATAATTAAAATACTTTCACTTGAAAAACACATGTTAAATAAAACATAATTTAGAGATAATTTAGAGATAATAGTTATTATTTTCATAATTTTTTTGTTTATTATACAATTTTTATTAGGTTCATAATGTGGATTTGTGTAAAAAATTTATTATTTTTTTAAATGTTGTTGTTTTATGAAAAATGTGTGTCGTAACAATCAGCTTAAGAAAAAAAATGATGATGAATATGATTGAGAAATGCTTTATATGTTTATATGAGAGTGAATCTATAAAAAAAAGATGATGTCTAAAAAATGCGAAAAAATTATTTACTATATGCTAATGTCTATTAATAAAAAGCTCAGCTTTTTATATTCATATATATAATACATATTTTCTAAAAGGATGAGAAAAAAAAAAAGATCGATTGTAAAAAATCAAACTTTTTTTAATACTATTATGATTATCGTGTAAAAAAAAGGATGAAAAAGAATGCGTTGGTTTTCGATCTTTAAAAAAAGATCAATCCCAATTTTTCAATTTTTATGCGAATGAATTATAAACGTCTATAAATTTGATATTTACAATCTATAAAAAAAAAAAAGAAAGAAAAAAACGCGAAAAGAGAAAGAAAACCAAATTAATAAAGGATTGAATCATATGAATTTTTTTTTGTTTGTGTTTGTGATTTGTGATTTCGTCGAAAGTAATTAAAAAATTAATTTTCATTATCGAAAAAAAAAAAAAAGAACGATGTTTGTGTTTGTGTTTGTAGTTTGTGTCTTTGTTTTAAAACCAATGATAATACTTTTAAGATAATTTGCCAAGGAATTAAATTACCAAAAAAAAAAAAAAAAAAATTAAACTTGAATTAACAATAATAGTCTAAGATGAGTGCGTGTGTGTGTGTGCGTGTGTGCGTGCATACCAAAAACCCGCTGATTGTTACTTATGTATGTACTTGATACTTGAGAGAAAAAAAGAGATATATAATAAATTTGAAAAAAAAACTATGTATATATTTATATGTATAACATATGTATAACTCGGCAAAAATTATTGTCCGAAAAGAAGAACATCCATCAATAAAAATCATTTCGTTCATTTGTTCGTTCGTTAAAAGAATTATTATCATAACCGTCAAGATTACGAAACTAATTCTGATATTTGATGGTTATAATTGTTGTTATTGCTGTTATTGTTGGTGATATCAATATCAGGTTGGCCTTTCAAGAATATCATCAGGTTTAACGAAAAGTTCTTCGGACCTTTACCATGGTTAATCGAAACCAAAGTTTGAATCCTATAAAGCTTTGTCTTGGATTATATGAATCTGAACTATTTCGTTTTTCTTTCTTTGCCTTCTTACAATTTGAATCATGGCAACATTGATTTTTATGATGATGATGATGATGTTTTTCGGTCGTTACTGGATAATGTGTTGGATAATATGTATACACGCTATGTATTTGTCCCATACTTTGACTTTGTATTGACGATATACTGTAAATCGAACTTCGCCTTGAAGAACAGACCGTAGGTGTTTCAGTCGCAGATTGAAAATCGAAATCAAAATCGTGTGGCATACCGCCTAATGCACTTATCACATTTTGTTGATGAACACTATGTGAATGTGACTTGCTACTTGGTGAGTTTCTCTTCTTGAATGGATTATGGATCTTGCGGTTGCGCGAGAATATACTATTGTTCTTCATCTTTTTATATTTTGTTTTTTTAATATATAATATATATTTTTTTAATATAATATATATTTTTTTTAATAAAATTTGATGATTTTTTTTAAAAGTTCAAAAAGTTCCAATTTTTGGTGAATTCGTTACGATTTATATATTTCTTTTTCAGGTCCAGGTCGTAAAATATTGGTCATATAAAAGCTTGTAATCGAAATGTGAACTTTTTATTGATTGTTTTAGGCAACAAAAGAAAATCGGTCTTTTATAAACGATGATTTTTTTTATTGGTTCAAAATAAGGGTAAAAGAAAACCTTGCTTGATTTAAACTTTTTATCTGTCAGAGTTTTTGGTATATATATATATATATTTTTATTTGTATTTTAGTGAAAATAGTCTCGTAGTTAAAAGAGAAACTATTATTTGTTAATACTTTATTAAGAACCTATAAGATAAACTAAAGGGTGGAATATTATAAGAGAGAACAAAAGAGACGCACCTCTTTGTTGGGTGAGGAAAGATGGGTTTACGGAAGTTGCAAACCCATTTTATAGAATTTTCCCTTCCTATTAGCAATTTATTACTTATTTATATTATTGTATTATAATAAATAGTCGATCCAAACGCAATATAAATTCCACTGTAAGTGTGCAACAATAGAATATAGTAGAAAAAAGTCGTAACAGAAATAGAAAATACTTATTAAAGTATTATATAAATATAAATATCCTTACTTTATTTATTAATATATCCGGCGATTATTACTATTTTATTACTACTACTTTATTAAACTACTAATTACTATTTATTACTATTTATTACTACATAAAGTACTTGTACTTGTTACTTCTCATTACTCTATACTCTTGTATAAAAAAAAAAAAATGCGGCAACCCAATATTTGTGTAACACTTGACTTGGATTTTACATGTATACAGTATTGCAGTAGTATTGCAGTATTGCGGCAAGTAAATATGTAGACTATGATGATGATTATAGGTTTAAAAATCCATAATATCTGATAGTGTATTGTACGTACGTACGTTTTACTTACGATCGTCTAACTTACAGTTATATCAGATATGTAAAACGGGATTTTCTTTTTTATAATAATTGATAATACATTCTTATACTCATTTATTAATAATATAAAAAAAAACCAAATTTGGTGTATTAGATTTAAAATTATTAATTATATTATTGTATTAATTAAAGATAACAGGGATTTACACGTGACAATAGTAATGTAATGCAAACGAAGTATATTTTATATTAGCATAAATTAGATAAAAAAGATATAAACCAATAAAAAAGTATAGAAAAATGTTTTGCATTTGTACGACAATCTTAATTACTACGCATATATGTTTTTTTTTTAAAAGAGTTGAATGTTGGGTCAATACTGTACATTCATATTCTTTTGTAAATACCAGTTGATTTAATAATTTATTATTTTGCACAACGCATGCATTCATGCGAAAACTATTACGAACAAATAAAAAATAATATGTACGCGGTCAATTTTTAATAAAATATTTTTCACATTTTTCACACCTTACCTTTCACACCTTTTTATACACCTTTTTACATCTTTTTTTAACACCTTTTATGCTTTGACATTCACACATTGCATTCACACCTTTCACATTGCTTCACATTACTCATTATTCATAATTTTTTCACATTCTTCACATTCTTCCTACTGTTTATCTACTGTTTATGGATTTTTCTAAAATTTGTACTACACCTGATATCGATCACATCATTTACCCTAGTAACACACAATTTTATGATCCACGAAACAGATTGACGGAAAATCTATTTTCAGATTTTTTTTTGAAATTCTTGTAAAATGAAATGAAATCGACACAAACACACTTTGTAAATAAATAACGGTATACTGTATATTTTACAGTTAAAACAGTTAAAAGAAGAGATAAGAGATGAATTTATCAAGTAATTCCGTTTTCCGCTTCGATTACCCCATAATAGCATATATTCATGTAGATAATAATAATAAAATCATTAGCATATTACGATAGTACATATATGATATATATACTATCAGCTATAGTAACTATAGTAACATATGGTGCTACATAGTATAATAAAAAAAAAAAAAAACGATAACCAAAAAAGTAAAATTTATGAAATGCAGGATTAATTACTAATTTCCATATAAGGCAAATTAAAATTTTTTTGTATATAAAACCGAAACAAATCTTGAAATTAAATCCAATAAGAATAAATAAAAATTACTAATCAAATCGGATCTCATATAGGTTCAAGTCCCAAAGTCAGGCCAAAGCCTGACCCTCTGTTAAATATTTGAGTAAGATATTTCGAGCTCCATTTACATCCCTGTCAATTACCAAATCACATGATTCACACCGGAATGTTTTGATCCACCAAGATTATTTTTTATGAATCCACAATTCCCACAGGTCTTTGATGTATACTCTTCGGTGCATTCAATGACCTTGCAACCTCTGAACTCCTGCGACTTATGATTCAAGAACATCCGAAATCTGTAATGCAACCAGGTTAGCATTGCACGAGCGGTTTTTGATCGAATTTTTCTTTTATTCTTCAAAACCATCCTCGAAGTTTCGAACTTGGGCAATAAAATGATCTCATAGTTTGCACACAGCCATTTGGCAAGCTGATGATAGCACTTGTCAATCAAATTACGGATTCAGTACACGATTCGTAACATTTTTTTTCTCAACCAAAATCGTTTTCTCTTATTTGTTCTTCCCAAAACAAGATCTTTGTCGCTTTGTAATTTATCGTATTTCTTGGATAGTTTGTATATTTTATCAAGATCACCGTTACCCTATTCGATTAATTGACCATTGGGATCGTAACCGGTCATGAACGTGCAAACTCCAGGATCGAGAGAGATTATTCGTCCTCAAACATCATCTTGGTTGTCAATGATTTTCATAGGAACGGGTACATACAGGTAGAAATGGCCCAACCTATTCATGGTTATATTTACCGTGTGGTTTATCTCTGGTGGTTTTTCTGATGTGATTATGGTTTTCAGGAACGCGTATTCTCCTTTATTTCGCTTCCAGTCTCTTGCCGGTATCGAAATTGTTTAAAATCGGTCTTTCTTTGTTTTGTACTTCATTCTAAAATTATTACCATGTAATTTTTTATTCGTTTTGTAGGCACTTTTCAGTTGTCTAATTACGATCGATCTTGTTGCATACGGTGTTTGTTTTACCCATGATAATTCATTATTCATAACCCCCTCATCATTCAAATAATGCCTTCTTATGATCTTCATATCACTTATCCCATCGTCCTGCATCATGCTAAGAGCCTTGTTGTATGTCCATCTTACGGTCCTCATCCATTTTCTTAACATTTCTTTTTCTTCTGGGGTTGGGTACATTCTTATCTTTCTGGTTTTCAATTTCTTTCCGTCGTCGTCGTCGTTGTTGTTTTCATCGTCATTTTCAGTTTTCAATCTTTCTTCGTCGTCTTTTTCGGTTCTTAGCTGATCTGAACCTTGGCGTAATAATGAGTGATAATAGATCCTTGGCAAGCTCACCGGATTTGGTATCATTAACGTTGACGTCCAAACCGAGTACCATGACCTTTGTATCGTTCTTACCAAGGATCCATTCGAAAAACCGACATTTTTTGGTAACCATAATTTTTCCGATATCTTCTCGGTATGATTGTTCCAAAATGGACGTACATTTCCAGTTGAAACCTGATCCGATGTCCTGATAAATTCATGGTCTGGAAATTTTTGCCTAAGGTATTCACATTGTCTGTCGAGATCTTCTTTCTTCTTTTCTGAACTGACTTGCGCGTAATAGAGCTTTTCCTTTTCATTTATCTTTTCTTGACTTTCGAATTTCTTTTCCACATCTGCTACGGAATAACCACTTGGTGTTCTGACACTTAAAAGATAATGTTTTTCTGATTTTTTGTGCTTTATGATAATTTGTCGTTGACATTATCTTGTTCAAATACGAAAACGGGACTTATTTATACTTGACGAGCTAGCTGAATGAAATTCGCTATCCATGCATTAAGACATTCCCTTTTGTCTGTGAACAATTAGAATCTATATCTGCTAGATTCCAACAAATGCATCATGTTAAAATTTCATATCATTTGTTGAGATGATAAATACTAATATATATCGAGAAAGATACTTTAAGCAAAAGACAATGAAACATTAAATAACTACTGTTCACAATTGCTACAAATAGCTAGCTGTATTGTTTTTATGCTAAGCACAAAAGATACTTTAAACAAAAGGCAATAACACATTAAATCACCACTATTTACAATTGCTACAAATAGTTAGCTGAACGAAATTCACTATCCATTCAATAAGACAACCCTTTTGTCCATGAACAATTAGAATCTATACATATATCTGCTAGATTCCAAGAAAGTTAAAACAAATGCATCATATTAAAATTTCATATCAATTGTTGAGACGATAAATACTAATATATATCAAGAAAACAAAAGGCAATGACACATTAAATAACCACTGTTCACAATTGCTACAAATAGTTAGCTGAACGAAATTCGCTATCCATACAATAAGACATTCCCTTTTGTCCGTGAACAATTAGTATTTCACTGTTTTTTTACTCGATGTATAAGTACTTGTTATTGGTTAGGTTGTGGATGATAACTGATTTATCGCTAGATTACTATATAAATCACGTGGCTTTGCCATATGATTTATATTGTTTCCTACGAATAATCAGGTTTCATTACAACTTAACTGATAACATTTTTATCCGTAAGGTCCGACGTAAGCACTGTCGTTTTTCGTATATATTAATCAGTCTTTCTAATCATTAGACTCATTTTTACTCTTTTTTTACGTTCGCTTACTTTTCCACTTTCGCTCATCATTTTTTTCATTTAACTTTTTTTTACTTTTTTCCTTCACTAAATCTTTTTTTCCTTAACTTTTACTATGAATTTTATGTGTTACGCAAAAAGAAATAAAATCAAAAAATTGAGTTATTACATGATTAGAAAGTGATCGAATAATATATACAAAAAACGTCTAGTGCGCACATAGGACCTGTCGGATAATTATTTTTGATAGGCTCAAATAATAACACATGATTAATTCTTTTATCACGTGACTTTCATAGACCATATTACGGTTAAACGATTAAACGATAAAACGCTTAAGAAAAATTTTAGGTGGTTCCAATCCCTAACTCATACACTCAAGACACTCATTCGTCAGATAATGAATACTTTTCTAAATTCTGGAAATTCTGTTCATTATTTTATAACATTCTGGAGATTATTCGAAAGTATCGAAAAGATAAAATAAAATAGATAACATTAAATATGATTTATGATTTACAAAAAAAGTATTATTAAAAATAGTACTAAAACGCTAACGCTAATGCTAATGGTTAATTATATATATGGTCATGATATGGTCATGCCCTGAGATACAGTTATGTGTTTAATCAAATTTCGTTTGAAACATTAAGAATTCATTTAAAACCGAATAAAAGAATGATTGGTAATGTTTCGATAATAATTTCAAGAATTCCATTAATGACTTTTACCTATCATATTTTATTGATTCATTCTATTTTTATTTCATGAATTTTTTTATAAGTTTTTGTTTAACTTTGTTTTACCATTTATACTCTTTTTTTTTTCTATTACTTACGCCAATTGTTTTAAGATCGAAATTTTCATATAATTCATATTGTTTCGTTTTATTCAATGAGTCATTATATCTTTTTTTTTTTAAAAGACAATTCTTTTGAAATTTTTTTTTTCAAAACTAATTATTCTTCCTTACTTAAAATAAACCTATCACTACATTTTGATCACAACATTTTTGATCAACAGTACGTGTTTACAATTGATATATACAATATTATTAATATGGTTGTCATATGTCGATATTAATCATTAATTTTTTTATTTCCCTTATATTTTTGTAAAAAAAATTACATATAAATTAAATCATCACTATCATCATTATTATCATCATCATCATCATCATTATCATCATGATTATATACACATTTTATCATTATTTATATATACAGAAAAATATTATAAAGCTATCTGATATATCTGATATACATTGATATACAGCTACTAAAGAATCTTCAAATCTTCATGTGTTCGATCTACTTTTAATTTTATCATTATGATTTTTTTTAAAAAAATTCATTTTTTATTTTTTTTATTCACAAGATTTTATATATCTTTGGTTCATTTTATACATATACTGTATCTAATCTTGAAATTAAATCCAATAAGAATAAATAAAATTTACTAATCCAATCGGATCTCATATAGGTTCAAGTCCCAAAGTCAGGCCAAGCCTGACCCTCTGTTAAATATTTGAGTAAGATATTTCGAGCTCCATTTACATCCCTGTCGATTACCAAATCACATGATTCACACCGGAATGTTTTTGATCCACCAAGATTATTTTTTATGAATCCACAATTCCCACAGGTCTTTGATGTATACTCTTCGGTGCATTCAATGACCTTGCAACCTCTGAACTCCTGCGACTTATGATTCAAGAACATCCGAAATCTGTAATGCAACCAGGTTAGCATTGCACGAGCGGTTTTTGATCGAATTTTTCTTTTATTCTTCAAAACCATCCTCGAAGTTTCGAACTTGGGCAATAAAATGATCTCATAGTTTGCACACAGCCATTTGGCAAGCTGATGATAGCACTTGTCAATCAAATTACGGATTCAGTACACGATTCGTAACATTTTTTTTCTCAACCAAAATCGTTTTCTCTTATTTGTTCTTCCCAAAACAAGATCTTTGTCGCTTTGTAATTTATCGTATTTCTTGGATAGTTTGTATATTTTATCAAGATCACCGTTACCCTATTCGATTAATTGACCATTGGGATCGTAACCGGTCATGAACGTGCGAACTCCAGGATCGAGAGAGATTATTCGTCCTCAAACATCATCTTGGTTGTCAATGATTTTCATAGGAACGGGTACACACAGGTAGAAATGGCCCAACCTATTCATGGTTATATTTACCGTGTGGTTTATCTCTGGTGGTTTTTCTGATGTGATTATGGTTTTCAGGAACGCGTATTCTCCTTTATTTCTCTTCCAGTCTCTTGCCGGTATCGAAATTGTTTGAGATCGGTCTTTCTTTGTTTTGTACTTCATTCTAAAATTATTACCATGTAATTTTTTATTCATTTTGTAGGCACTTTTCAGTTGTCTAATTACGATCGATCTTGTTGCATACGGTGTTTGTTTTACCCATGATAATTTATTATTCATAACCCCCTCATCATTCAAATAATGCCTTCTTATGATCTTCATATCACTTATCCCATCGTCCTGAATCATGCTAAGAGCCTTGTTGTATGTCTATCTCACGGTCCCTATCCATTTTCTTAACTTTTCTTTTTCTTCTAGGGTTGGGTACATTCTTATCTTACGGGTTTTCATTTTCTTTCCCTCTACATCGTCGTTTTTGTCATCGTTTTCAGTTTTTATTTTCTTTCCATTGTCGTTTTCGTCGTCGTTTTCGGTTTTCATTTTCTTTCCATCGTCGTCTTTTTCGGTTCTTAGCTAATCTGAACCTTGCCATAATAATGATTAATAATAGGTCCTCGGCAAGCTCACCGGATTTGGAGTTATTAACATTGACATCCGAACCGAGTACCATGATCTTTGTATTGTTCTTACCAAGGGTTCGTTCGACAAGCTCGTATGCAAACCGACATTTTTTGGTAACCATAATTTCTTCGATATCTCTTCAGTATGCTTGTTCCAAAATGGATATAAAGTCTTTACGTTTCCAGTTGAAACCCGATCCAATGTCCCTGATAAATTCATGGTCTGGAAATTTCTGCCTAAGGTATTTACATTGTCTGTCGAGATCTTCTTTCTTCTTTTCTGGACTGACTTGTGCGTAATAGAGCCTTTTCTTTTCATCTATTTTTTTTTGACTTTCGAATTTCTTTTCCACATCTGCTAAGGAATAACCACTTGGTGTTCTGACACTTAAAAGATAATGTTTTTCTGATTTTTTGTGCTTTATGATAATTTGTCGTTGACATTATCTTGCTCAAATACAAAAACAGGACTTATTTATACTTGACGAGCTAGCTGAACGAAATTCGCTATCCATGCATTAAGACATTCCCTTTTGTCTGTGAACAATTAGAATCTATATCTGCTAGATTCCAACAAATGCATCATGTTAAAATTTCATATCATTTGTTGGGACGATAAATACTAATATATATCGAGAAAGATACTTTAAGCAAAAGACAATGACACATTAAATAACCACTGTTCATAATTGCTACAAATAGCTAGCTGTATTGTTTTTATGCTAAGCACGAAAGATACTTTAAACAAAAGGCAATAACACATTAAATCACCACTGTTTACGATTGCTACAAATAGTTAGCTGAACGAAATTCGCTATCCATTCAATAAGACATCCCCTTTTGTCCATGAATAATTAGAATCTATACATATATCTGCTAGATTCCAAGAAAGTTAAAACAAATGCATCATATTAAAATTTCATATCAATTGTTGAGACGATAAATACTAATATATATCAAGAAAACAAAAGGCAGTGACACATTAAATAACCACTGTTCACAATTGCTACAAATAGTTAGCTGAACGAAATTCGCTATCCATACAATAAGACATTCCCTTTTGTCTGTGAACAATTAGTATTTCACTGTTTTTTTACTCGATGTATAATTATTTTTGATAGGCTCAAATAATGACACATGATTAATTCTTTTATCACGTGACTTTCATAGACCATATTACGGTTAAATGGTTAAACGATTAAACGCTTAAGAAAAATTTTAGGCGGTTCCAATCCCTAACTCATATATACTCAAGACACTCATTCGTCAGATAATGAATACTTTTCTAAATTCAGATTATATTCGAAAGTATCGAAAAGATAAAATAAAATAAATAACGTTAAATATGATTTATATGATTTACAAAAAAAGTATTATTAATTTTTTTTTTTTAATATTTTTTTTTTATTTCTTGTACGAACGTACGTACAGTATATTAGATACTTACGTATCAAGTATGTAAGCAAATTAAGTACGTAAGTACGTAAGTACGTATTTTTCCCACCAAAAAAATTCCATGTTAATCATTCAGCTGGTTAGTGAAACGGATTAACAAACAAACAAAATTCCATCAGTTACTGTACTGTATATACAGTACGTACGTATCATTCGTATAGATTACGTTTTAATTTCGTAATAAATAATTAATGTCCTCTTGGTGATACGAACCATACATACTTACTCTTCTATATCTAATATGCTTCCAAATTGCATATTAATTGATTGAATGTGTTGTCCATCATTATTTGTAAAAAATTAAATGCATTAATTTGACCTATTGAATTTTGAACGATATGATTAGTTATTATAGTTATTATAGTATTAAAAGTACTAAAACGCTAACGCTAATGCTAATGGTTAATTATATATATGGTCATGCTATGGTCATGCCCTGAGATACAGTTATGTGTTTAACCAAATTTCGTTTGAAACATTAAGAATTCATTTAAAACCGAATAAAAGAATGATTGGTAATGTTTCGATAATAATTTCAATAATTCCATTAATGACTTTTACCTATCATATTTTATTGATTCATTCTATTTTTATTTCATGAAATTTTTTATAAGTTTTTGTTTAACTTTGTTTTACCATTTATACTCTTTTTTTTTCCATTACTTACGCCAATTGTTTTAAGATCGAGATTTTCATATAATTCATATTGTTTCGTTTTATTCAATGAGTCATCATATCTTTTTTTTTTAAAAGACAATTCTTTTGAAAATTTTTTTTTTTCAAAACTAATTATTCTTCCTTAAAATAAACCTATCACTACATTTTGATCACAACATTTTGCATCTGATCACAACATCTGTGACTGTATGCTGGTTATGTTAATTCTGTGATTCCAGGAATTCAGTAATAGTAAAAAAATTACGTAACTACTTTTTTCCTCTGCTAGTCAAAATTTGTGTATCACAAGTTCTCTATTTAAATGCTTTATAGTAAAAAATCTGTGTATCTCAAATTTTCTATTAAAATTCTTATTTTTCATTACTTTGCGTTTTAAGAATTTTTTTTAATCCTAGTTTTATGTCATAATTTTGTGCCCTTTGTTTCAAAAAAGAAATCTCAAGTTAAAATTTCTCAATTCGTAATTTTACGTAACATTTTGTTATTGATGACAAAACTGGCGCTAAATTTTCGAATGTAGTACATGTGATTGTACCTGTGTTCTTGTGATACTTTTATTTTTAGAATTTCCAAATGAATTTTAATTAACTTATCTTTATAGGTATAATTTCAGATTATTAATTCGTTTAATACCGTTACTTAATTTCTAATTTTTCTCTAATTGAGTTTGATTCAAAATTTTCATTTTAATTCTTGCTACGGATACCTTTTTATGGTTGCGGAAACCGATTTCGGAGTTAAATTTTTTCACTTACCTACCGCAGTTAATTATTTACCGTAGTTTACTTACGTACGTACGTAAAGTACGTAAAGGACGTATGTAAGTATGTAAGTACGAAGCGTAGCAACAACAAAAGTAAAAGTTTCTAATTTTTCTAATTCAAATAATAATTCCAGATGACTAAAAAAATATATATTTATATTTACAATAATTTTGTCAAATTTGGGAAAGAATGATCCTATGAAAATATGAAAATAATTATTAATCTTACTTAAAAGTATAAAATTCATAGTCTTCGTAAAAATTAAAGGAAAAAAACCCCCGACTTACTTTGATAGGAATAGTGTATTAAACTTAATTCTGGTTTTTTTTTTACAAGGCTTATGATCGAATAAATCGAATAACGTCATTCTATCCTCTTTTTATCATCTCATGATTACTAAAAAAATTCAACATTTATGTCATAATTACGGTTACATTTCGGGTTAAACCCTAGTCAATATGATCTTGTCACACGGTTTACTCCGACCCGTATTCACACTGTATTCACTTGATCACCAAATTTGATTATCATCCGGCAGGCACACTTGTAGACTTAACATTGGTTGTGATGATCTTTATCAAGTATCTATCAAGGTATCTATTAAGTATCTATCACCGCAGAATTCCGATATACCGATATTATAACAGATAATAATAGATCAACCCGAGGAAAAATAATTGAGAAAATACGGGTAGATCCGGTATTCCCTGTTTTCCTGATTCAAAAAATCGATCTTCTATTATCTGCATTAACACTATTTCAAATCGTCGATTTCATACTAGAAATTGGATCTAAAAAATTCATTGTGAACAAATGTTTATCCTGATACGTATGATCAAAGTTTGTTGATGAATATACTGTATCTGAATGTGTATTACAATATGCTTTTTGTTTGATTTTTATTAAAGAATAAATTTTAGTTAGTACGTACTCTTTTAACTTATTTTTGAAAAGTTTTATTTTAATCACTATTTTGTTACTAATATGTATAATAAATTAAATTATCTTTTTAAAAACTATTTTAAAAATACTATATTAAAATATAAGTAAAAATATATTCAAATAAAATCTATTATATAGTAGTGTTTTTATGTGTTTGTCACCGGCGGTGACAGTCACCGGAGCATGATCGACCAATTAGATTGTGTAACGTTATGATCAAAAGCGTCAAAACTTACTATCGTTAGGTAGGGGTTAGAGCCATAGATAGGGTTCGGGTAAAGCTTAGTGTATAGTCAAATTTTGCAAGGAATTTTTTTTTTTTACATAAAAAAAGTAGTTTCATAGACAAAATTTTAAGTTAGAAGTGATTTTTTGCATTTTTCACGTTATACATGATCCTTTGATCTAATTGGTTGATCACACTCCAGTGACTGTCATCGCCTGTGACAAATAGATTCACTCTTATTATTATACTTGATTTAATAAATCAAAATTTTTAATATACTGTGTAGTATAATTTAAATTTAGTACCCTGGGTCGGATAGCGCAGTGGTTAGCGCTCCGGGGTCGTATTCGCAAGGTCGCCGGCTCGAGTCTAGTGGATGACAAAAACCGTGTTAGGACCACGAATATTAAAAAGGATCTATAATGAGGCGTCTAATATCTCCCATTTCCGGACATGGTACTACAGCGACAATGAGTTGTGTGACATAACCACAAGGTCATGCAGCATTTAGAAAAGGAAAAAATCTCATTGTAAACATAAGGACCAACACTATAAAAGGAACAAGACAAACAAGTATAAAGTCAAGGATACTGACCAAATTAGGAAGTCAAGAAGCCAGGAACCTAACGCTACACTGACCAAAAATGGAAGTGGCTCCCGGGGTTGATAACAAACGGCTAACCTATATAGCGACCTGGCGGAGTATGTAGTTCCTTCAAGCTGCCTATGATCCTATGAGGTACAGGGCACCAGGCGTGGTTGGCTTGCTGGAGGAAGCCGGGAAAAACAGGGGAGGTATAGATTAGTGTAACTAGTTAAAAATAGATAGTGAAATATAGACTGACATGTCACAAACTTTGATATTAATAAATGAGCGCCAAACACGCCCCAACAGCCATCGAGCTGAAGGGTTAAAAAAAAAAAAAAATTAAATTTAAAAATATAAAAATAAATTAATAATCAAAGTAAATAAACAGTAAATTTTTGTTAATTTTTGAAAATATACTATATAATTTGAATTAAAATTTAATTAGATACAGTCGGACCTCCATAAATGCAACCTCCATAAATGCAATACCTCTCTAAATGCACATTTTTTCCTATTCCGTAAGATGTTATTGGTGCTAAATGCACGTTCTATATTCTGTAAATGCACGTTTTCTTGAATAACATTTTATATTACACTAACCTCCCTAAATACACATAGCCAATCAAATTTTAGTATTTAAGATAGGTTATACAGTTTTAGTAGAAGTTACACAAACCTGATGTTCAAATTTTTAAAGCTACAATTTAATTGGTTCACTCTAAATGCAAACCTCCCTAAATGCACGTTGTAGGCTTGTCCCTACAAGTTGCATTTATGGAGGGTTGACTGTATTATTATAATTAGATCTTTATAAATATAGTCAAACCTCCATATAGTCACCTTCTATATAGTCACAAAACCAATATAATCGCTTTTGTAAGTTTACTAACCTTTTTACTATAGTTTTCACCTTTATATAAGCACATTTGCATTATAATCACTATCACAATTTTTTATTTACCATCTATATAAAACTACCACTACATAATTACATTATTATTATAATATTTTAAATTAATTATTTTATTATTATAAATATTTTTTTTAAGTTATTAATTATTATTTTTAACAAGTAAAAATTTTTAAATTTGTTTTTTTTTAATAATCAATTATCTTTTCTACATATAAAAATTAAAATTATACTAAGCAAATCGAAAAAAATGCTATAAGTAACATTGGTCAGGAGACAAAATTACATATATCCTAAAATTTTTAAATAATTTGAATAACATTTTATTATTTCACTTTTACAATTTACGTTTAGGCGAAAAAAATTAAAAAAATTAAAATTTTTTTAACTTAATTGTAAATTATAGGTGTATTAATAAAATTTTAACCAAATTATCTCAAAATTTTTGAGTATATATAATTTTGTATCCCTACTTAGATCATTTTTATTGATTTACTTTAGATAATTTTAACTTTTATATGTAGCTACGATATACGATTATTTTAAAAAAAATTTTTAAATTTTTTTTAAAGGGTTTTGTAATATAGTGCATCTGCACTGCAGTGCACCTAGTGATTTAAGCTGTATGGTTTCAGTCGGTTTGCTTAGCTAGCCGACTAAATTATTGGCTAAGTGGCTGGCTAACGGCTAACTATTAATCTGCATAATCGGAATATTTCAGGATATTTGGCCTGACTTTACTGTAATTTACTGTGTAAGGTACCCGAGTATGATTTAATTTCATGTGGTAAAAACTTTGATTTGTACCCTCGGGTACCTTGTATAGTATAGGGTATATTGTGTGGGGGTACGTTGTGTAGAGCGTAATATTAGCCCATAAGTAAAAAAAATTATTATTAGTAATTCAGCCTTTGATTTGTACCTGGGTCTCTTACAAAACACCACAACAAATAGCCTTGAAATATACCTGATACAAATCAAGAGGAGTACCGATCAAAGGGTATCTTCCACGGTAAATTACGGTATGTTTTTTTTCGTAATTTACCAGATTCTTATAATAGCTTTTAGCCACATTAGCCAGCCGATCAAATTACATTGGCTGGCTTAGCCGGCTAAGCTGGCTTAGCTGTGGCTGCTTTAGCTGGCTTAAATCACTAAGTGCACCCCTTTTATGTTACTCAAAATTTTACTAGAGTAACCCCAGTTGCGTTTTTAACAAAAAATGATCCTATCGCAATTCTGTATTAATTTTAACTTTAATTTTAATTCTAATTTTAATTTTGATTTTAACTTTAACTCTAAATCTAGTCCATCCCTAGCTCTAACCCTAACTCTAACTCTAACCCTAACTCTAATCATTATTTATATTTGTAACTATAAGGTGCACTGCAGTGCAGCGTGCACTATTTACTAATTTCTTTTTTTAAAATAATTGTTTATCGTAGCTACATATTAAAGTTAAAATTATCTAAAGTAAATCGATAAAAATGATCTAAATAAAGTTGTTCTGAATACAAAATTACATATACTCTAAAATTTTGAGATAATTTGGTTAAAATTTTATTAATACACCTATAATTTACAATTAAGTTAAAAAAATTTTAATTTTTTTAATTTTTTTGCCTAAACGTAAATTGTAAAAGTGTAATAATAAAATGTTATTCAAATTATTTGAAAATTTTAGGATATATGTAATTTTGTTTTCTGAACAATGTTACTTATAGCATTTTTTTCGATTTGCTTAGTATAATTTTAACTTTTATATGTAGAAATGATAATTGATTATTTAAAAAATAAAAATTTTTATTTATTAAAACTTCTATATAATCACAATTTTTTTTTATATGCAATTTTATTATAATTGTAATTATATAGAATTCCTTTATATTAGTCATATCTCTATATAATCACCACTTTTTGTATCCCGAGAGTGTGATTATATGAAGGTTTGACTGTACAACATATATAAAATATGTACAGTTGCCTCTCTTTAATCCGAACCTCTCTAAACTGAACAAAATCTTCTAGAACATTTGTAAATTTTATTATAAAGTTCGAATAAGCTATATAACTTTTTGAAAACTGAACTTTTCCAAATTTTTACATAGTAAAAAAAAGCAGTCCTGGCAGTTCGGATTAGAGAGAGTTAACTGTATTTAAAAAGATTTGTATTTAAAAAAAGCCAATTAATTGCAGCTTTAAAAATTAGACTATCAAGTTTGTATAATCTATTTTAAATACTAAAATTTGATTTGCTATGATATATGCATTTAGGAAAGTAGTTTTATATAGAATCTTTTTTGAAAAAACTTGCATTTACAAAATATAAAACATGCATTTAGTACTAATAATTTTTTACAAACAAGACAAAAATATATATATTTAGAAAAGTATTGTATTTATAAAAGCTGTATTTATAGAGGTCTAACTATATATAAATATAAGACATTGTTATACTTTAAACCAGAGTTGTATATAGGACAGTTGGGATGTAAAGTGGGACATTTTGGGACATTTTGGGACAATTTTATAAATTGCAATTACTTAAAATTTTATTAAGATAATCTAATTAAATTTTTTAAAAATGTGTTTAGCACCTAAAATAATATATAATAATATATTTTTTTTAAATTAATTTATTACAGTAATTATTAAGACTTGGGACACTTGAAATGCTAGAACATTGGAACATTAGAATATGGCAAAAAAAAGCCAAGATAGTGAAAATGTACAACACTGCTTTAAACTAGCTAATCAATATTAAAAATTATGCTAAAGTTAGATCTCTATAAATGCAATTTTCATAAATATAATATTTCTTTAAATGCACATTTTTGTTTTGTCCATAAAATATTATTAGTACTAAATGCATATTCTATATTTTGTAAATGCATGTTTTTTTAAATAACTTTTTATATTATACTATCTTTCTAAATGCACATAGCCAATTAAATTTTAGTATTTAAAATAGATTATATAGTTTTTAGTAGAAGTTATATGAACTTGATAATCTAATTTTTAAAGCTACAATTTAATTGGTTCTTCCTAAATGCAAACTTCTCTAAATGCACATTGTAGACTTGTTCATATATTATTGTATTTATAAAGGTTTGATTATATAAATAAATAAATTATTAATTGATGATCCGGATAAGATCGGCACTATTACTATATTGGGACAATAATAAATTTTGGGGATAAGTACAATATAAATTTTTATTATATGCTGAAATCTGAGCGGAGTCAAATGAAAAGTAATTTTTTTATTAAGTTAACGATACATGTCGATTAATTGAAAGTTGTAGAGCTCGACGAGACGCATCTAACGGTGGTTAGATCATCCAAATCGGCCCAGTGGATGACGAGATATTATTAAGAAACGATTGGCCGACTATGTAAAATCTCTATGTAAACCAAATATTGTTTACATAGAGATTTTACATAGTCGGCCAATCGTTTCTTAATAATATCTCGTCATTCACTGGGCCGATTTGGATGATCTAACCACCGTTAGATGCGTCTCGTCGAGCTCTACAACTTTCAATTAATCGACATATGTCGTTAACTTAATAAAAAAATTACTTTTCATTTGACTCTGCTCAGATTTCAGCATATAGTTAATATCATAGGAATTTTGCCCCAATTTCTAATATAGAAATAGTGCCGATCTTATCCAGATCAGTAATTAATAAAAATTTATTAAATAATAATAAAATAAATAATAAATATTAAGTTGTAATACAAAATAAATACTTAAGAAAACAATTAAAAAAATTAAAAAAAAATAGAAAAGTTAAGTTATTAAAAATAAAATTAATAATAAAAAATTAAATAAAGATCTTGTATCCGATAGCATAATAGTTATGCTTTAAGGTTTCAAATCGCAAGGTTGCTAGTTCAAATCCAAGTGGTGGCGATTTGTAAGAAAGCCATCTGGGCTAGGCTAAATTAGAGAACTGCAACACTGCAGGATACAGGGACCCAGGACGTTAATTAATGGTCTTAATTCCTAGAATGAGCAGTGATCTGCAATCTAGGCTATGTGATAAGAGCTGTGCCAAAACTCCAATTTGGAATAACTGAAGTCACGAGACATAATGTAAGGCTGAAGTCTGGATATTATAGATACTACATAAACTCATGGCAGTTGCAGTCTGAAAATTGGCTACAAAGATATCCGGCCACTATGGTAGTCAGTGCGACAGGTCGCTTCTGGGCAGTATATAAGCAAGCTGGAGAAGTTGGGTTACAATCAGTGGGAATAAAAAATAACTATGGTTATCATAATCACCTAGAAAGTGATACTGACAAGACTATCAAAGGAAAAAAATTAAATAAAAATTAAAAAAATAGATATTTAATTAAAAAAATAAATTAAAATAACAAATATATAATTTAAAAAAAAATTTTAAAAAAATAAAATAATAATAAAAGGATAGTTTTAGATATCTTCAGTAGAAGATGCAATGATGAATCAGAATTTAATCAGAATTTAGTATAATATAGTACAATTACAAAGATTAAAACAAACTTTTGATTTTTCAAAAACTATTTATTTCAACAAATACAGGATATAGATAAGATTTTCTGGGATATGTACAATCACAAACCTTGAATTTAAATTGGTTCTACATGATCACATATAGTAAAAATCACTAGTTATTTATTTGCAAAAGCTGCATATAAGTATTTTTTTTGTTTATATCTATATTGTTATGTTTTTTTATTACTAATTAATTTTTTGTATAGTATTGTGTTTGCTTTTGCCAATATTGCAGTATCATTAGTTGGTAACTTTGGTTTCTTTAGTAACATTATTGGTACTGTACTTTAATTGTTCAGTTGTAATTTGTTGGTTTTGTTCTTTTTGATGAAGTATTATTGTTTTTGAAGTATTAAAATTTGTTCTGCTATATATGTTCGAAGTTGTAATCTAGATAGTATTCATTGTTGTTTTTGTTAATTGGTACTTTGTTTATTTTGATGTATTTTTCATCTTAGCTTGTTGTTTTTTTGTATTGTTTATTTGGATACTAACTAGTTTTTTTTTTAGATTCTTTAGGTAAAAGTTCCTGTACTCTTTATCATTAGTTATGCTTTGTCAATACTTTTTGTTATTTGTTATTAGTATTGTTAACTATGCTTTATTTATTTGGTACATTTTTTGATACTTGTATTTTTAGATAAATGTTTTTTTATTTTTAGTATTGTTAGTTATATTTTATCTATTTAGCATACTTTTTGTTATTGGCATCTTTTAATTAGTGTTTTTTTTTATTTTGTTTTCTTTACTTATTTATATAGTTTTTTATGGGTTTTTTATATAATATTTGGAATACTAGAGCTTTCATTAATTTTGTGGTTTCTTGTAGTACTTTCATTAATTTTGATAGTTTTTTGTATAAAATTTAGTTTAGAGTTCAGGTATGGGTCTAGGTTTGGTATTAGAATAGTAATCTTGTAAATTATACCTAGAGTTCAAGTTGATATTAGAGTTAGAATAGGTATTTAGTAATTTTTTTTTACAGGTTTTACAACCACAACTATGTCTAGATAATTAATAAAATTAATATTACATATATATGTACAGTAAATCCTATAATTATATATAAATGTTCGACTTAGACTAATCTATCTGTAGTCCAAGTTGGCTATGCTTTAGATGAAATGTCTCTCATAGCCTTTTTTTTCCAAGTTTTAACCTCGAATAATCCGTTCTATCCAACCAACAGATTATAGTATATTAGAAAACTCTAGCAGGAGTTTACTAGGAGTTTGTGACCTGATCTTTACTACGTTTCGTGACTTTGGTTATACAAATTGTAGTCCTAACTAACAAGTTTAATTTCATTATACTAATCTATAATCCAACCTGCATTAAGTACGTCAATTAATGTTCAAGGTCTCTGGTACCATAGTGGTTCAGTTCCCTAATATAGTCAACTTTCTTTAATTTGAATTGCCGTGACTGCTTTTTTTTACTATATAAAAATTTGAAAAATTCTGTTTTCAAAAAGTTATATATGGCTTATCTGAACTTTATAATAAAATTTACAAATGTTCTAGAAGATTTTGTTTAGTTTAGAGAGAGTTTAATAGTATTTAGTTTAAAGAGGTTTATATTAGAGAGAGGCAACTGTATAGTTAAACCATACTATAAATGATATTTGCCGGCAATGATATTTGAACCGGTGGGCTTCCAATTTGTGACCTCGGAGTATAACCGCTATGCTATTGGACCTGAGATCATAATAGGTATTTAGTAATAATAGTTAGTTAGTAATTCGCGAGAGATAGAAAGAATTACTATAGTACCGTATATGTCCGAAAATAAGCTACTACCTAAAATAAGCTACCTCCCTGATTTTTTTTAAAAATCTTAAAAAATTCATTAGCAGTTTCTACATATAAACCTATTTTTCTACTAAGTAAACTTCAAAAAGTCAATTAAGTAAATTTGTTCAGCGCATCAAAATACACTTTCAATAAAAATTTGGTGTCATTTGGATAACTTTTTATTAGTACATTTTTCAATTTTTTCAAAAAATGCTATATTTCGAAAATAAGCTACTTTACGATTTTTCGTGTAATTTTTTGGCCAAAAAAGGTAGCTTAATTTCAGACACATACGGTAATACTATATATACATGTGGGGATATTAAATATAATAAAAACAATTAATACCTATAATCTAGAGCCGGAATTAAAATTTCTTAATTCCTGTCAAGTTAACATCTTTTGAATTGCTAACCAAACTGTAGAGGCAAGTTTTCTCTTCTAATGGTAGTAAAATCATCAAAATTGGCCTAATATATTAAGAGATATTCTCATTTTTGTCTTTATAATCATATGAAATTTCTTTGCAGATCTGCAAAGAAATTTCATATAGCTACAAAGACAAAAATAAGAATACCTCTTGATATATTAGGCCAATTTTGATGATTTTACCACTATTAGAAAGAGAAAACTTGTCTCTATAGTTTGGTTAGCAATACAAAAGATGTTGGCTTGACAGGAATTGTGTAATTTTAATTCTGGCTCCAGATTATACGTATTAATTGTTTTTATTATTTAATATCCCCATTTCTATATATAGGGGTCGTCTAAAGCCGTGTCCATCACATGACATAGAGCCTATAGGATTGTTTATTTTGATCGACACGGATTAGCCCGAAGAGACAAAAACAGCAAAAAAAAAGCAAAAGTCACAAAAATACAAGAAACAACAGTCTAAATCCATATTGGTGCATTAATAAAAAATGTTGGGGGGGCAATTTTACTATAAATATAACCCCAAACTAACCCTTACCCTAACTTTAATTAAAAAATTAAAACACGTGACTGGACATGGCTTTAGACGTCCCCTATATATAGAAATTCTGTACATCTCTCGCGAATCACAAATTAAATAGTATATTTAATATAAAGACTGCCTATTTTCACCATGGTATTTTGCTATTTCCACTCTGGGTACACTATTTTTAGATTTTAATATAATATTGTATATTATAATTTTAATTATTTTCAATCGGCTCAACTTAATTTAGGTTATCAAAACAAAACTCTTGTAACATTACAAGATATTAGCGATGTGTAACCAAAAATTATTTTTGCGAAAACAATACACTGGGCCTTTGAGTAATGTATATGATATGTTGTGTAACTAGTATATGTACTGTGATTGGATGTTGCTTTGAACCTAGATTTAGGGTTAGAGTGGGCCGAAATTATGTCTAACTCACCGGGGCATTATCATGATAGTGCCCACTAGCATTAAGCTTAATGCCAATCGTCCCAACCAAAATAAGACTTGTGTAATATTATACAACATTAGCAGCATATAACCAAAAATTATTTTTGCAAAAACAATGTACCAGGTCTTTGTGTAACATAAGTGTATATGGGGTGTCTTCTATTAAAAGGGCCCATTTTTACAATTTTTCAAAAATTGAGTTTTTATTAGATTCATGTAAATTTTAATATGATTGACATTTTTCAATTATAAATGAAAGTCAATTTGCATAATAAAAAATAGAGATAATGTAAAGAAATATTAAACGAAGTTGTCTAAGGCCAAGCACATCACAAGACTACCCGATAGTCACCTGCTACATTTAACCAATCAAAAGTGTAAAATTTGGTTAATCCCAGATCAGTACGAAAATCAAAACAAATGGTTTAACTCAATTATCTCAAAATGAGATGAATGTAAAAATAGGCCCTTTTAATAGGGGACACCCCATATATTATTTTGAATTCTAAAAATAAAAAATCCCGTGTAACTATAGTGGAAATAGCAAAATACCATGGTGGAAATAGTAGCTCCCTTAATATATAAAAATAAATAGTTATTTATTTTATGATGATTTTTTATCTTAAATTTTTTTTTTTGCTATAAGTTCAACTGTAAATAAAACAAAGTTATACTAAATTAAAAGGTTTAAATTGGTTAAAAAATAGCAAATATTGTTTTCTAGTATGTATGTATATGGGGAGTCCATAGCAAAAGGTGGCTTCGGGCCAACCAATCAGATTTTAAGATTTTATATTATAACTATTTAAAATCAATTTTTAATTATTAATAATATTAATAAAAAATATATAAATTTAGTTTAATCATTTTAATACTACTATATAATTAATAATCACATACTAAGTTTAGTAATGATTTTTTCAAAATCATGTGATTTTCCCAAAGTCACCTTTTGCTGTGGGTTCCCCCATATACATATTATTAGGGAAATAAATATAGTACAGAACTGTGCAGATTTTTTAAAAGATAAATAATAAAAATCTGCAACCCTGCCAGAGATTGGTGAAGAAATTTTCAGCACAGATTTAATTTTTTGTGCAGATTTTTAACAATTAACAATTTTTTTTTTTTTTTTTTTTTACTTAAGCAGTCCCGTAGGTACTCTTTATTAAAATGTTATAAATTTCAGGATTGACATAATTTTAATTTTGCGAGTCCATACATCACTCTAATTCTATTTTTCAAAAATGCAAAATGTGACCTGCCGCACTAGTTGATACTACATACTAGAAGGCGTTGTCGAATAGCCTAATTTTAAACCTTCTTTTCCTAGCTTCTCGAAAAAAGGAATTTCAAAAAGAAAAAACAACATATATGAAAAAAGGGGTAAAATAAAGAGGGGAAAACTTGCAACTACCTAAACGAATACCAAACTAATACTAAAATAAAACAAACTGAAAAGAAAGAAGAAAAAGGCTAAAAAAGGCTGAACGACAGCACTAATTTCGCCTGTGCTGAAAATATTTCTGCATGTGCTAAGTCTTAAAAATTATATAATACAATGCTCGAAATAATCTGCTAGGTATTATATATAAGCAAAAACCATAATGGAAAAAAAGCTGATAAATTAAAATGAAGAAAAAAAGAAAATTACGGCTAAGAATATTCTAGAAAGAAACTTCAAGTCATTTACACCAAACTATCGCATGTTCTAAATTTTACTTGTGACTTGTTCCAATATAGTAGCCGCATTTCCAATTTGGAAGAGTAAACAATGACGATCTTTTAGAGGAGGTAAACCAGAATGCCCACTTTTGTCGAAATTTCGAAAAGCCAAAAGAGCGGGAGGGAGTATACCAAAATAGCAGGACTTGAAGGAGTTACGCTATACAGTATAACAAAACTAACCAAGTATCTATTTCTGTTTTCACATCCATAAAACTTGAAAAAGCTCCAGGTTTTCTTGCCTGCTACTTCTTTGCTTGGTAGCACTAGAGTCTTCTGCCGGGAGACCTCTCTCATAAGGGTACGAGTCTTTTTCATCTTTGTTTCAGTTACAACCAAGCATACGATGATTAGTCTTGAGTCCCTGCTGCTCTAAGTGAAGCCTTTTGTATGTTAATTATGCTAACTGTAAAGTTTTCATAGGTTGGCTTTCTTGAAATTTTGGTACGAGGGATCATCGGAAAGACATCAATTTGAACATCCACAATTAACAATTCAATCTGCGCAGGTTGTAAAAAGTAAATAATAATAAATTATTATATGCTTGCCTATATATTAAATGCTAGCTAAATTTTTATATATTAAAATATTTGAATATTCATATATTTTTATTAATAATGTAATTTATTACAAATACATAATATTGATCTTTCAGAAAAATATATTTTTGTTTAAAAAAAAAATATATTACAAGAAACACTACAAAAATGGCTTAGAAACACTACACAAATACTATAAAAACACCATACAAACACCACATAAACACTATAGAAAAACACCATAAAACACTATAGAGATATCATTCTTTTATTTAAACATCTAATATAATCAAACCTCTCTAACTTTTCTATTTTTCTATCTACTAAATCCCAACAGTATACAAACAAAATGATGAAAAAAGTACCAAACATAGCATCACAAACTTGGTACTAACAACAAATACAGTAGCTTACCATATTATTGTGAACACTTTTTAAAAATTTATTACTTAGAATCGGGTAAGTGAAACAGCTTGAAATTTATGTCACGTGTTTGTTAGATCCCAAAATATAATATACTAAAATTTCATGTAATTTAATTAGATTACACTGAAGTTATACAAAAAAACTATAAACATGGTTTTTTTCATTTGACCGAAAATCCAAATTCAAAAATTTTTTTTTTACTTATATATATATATTTTTTTTACAAAACATAAAAATTATTTCTGTTTTAATGTTTTTATAGGTCCTTCTTTTGCTTTAATACAAGCAGCAACCTAATCAAACATACCTGCAATTAGCTTATAATAATACTCAGGTGGTACATTAATCCATGCCTTTTTAGGACATCTGGGCTTTTTTTTTGCCTCTGCCCACCTGATGAAACTCTTGAATAATATTCTGCACTACGGATTTGTTGCACCCAACAGCTGCTGCGATGGTACGAACCGAATCACCTCTCTGACGGCCATAATTTAGTACTCCCTTTGGTCTTATGTTAAATCTTTACGACTACTTATTGTTTTGTGAGAAAAAAAAAGGATACGTATTATTATACTGGTTTGTTATACGAACTTAGCCTTTTTATACTGCATAGCATTGGCACAATGTCATACTACATATGGGCGAAATTTTAAGCTAATTTAAAACAACTACGATCTTCAGTAAATTTTTTAGTAAATCCAGAAAAATTCAAAAATTGATTTTTGGTCAAATCCAAAAATAGAAGTTCATCAAATTTTCTGCATATCTTCCACATAACCTAATGAAATCGTGTAAAATTTTAGTATGTTGTACCTTGAGAACTGCTCAAAACGTAATATAAATTTTGCACTATATTTACTTACCTGAACCCGACTTATAAATTTTTAAAAAGTGTCCACAATAATATGGTAGACTACTGTATATCCAGTAAAGCAACATAAAAGCAAAAAACTACCATATAAATGCCATAGAGACATGCAAAAACTGATGAAAATCTATTGTAAACTCAACTAAAATGATAAATCTATAAAATAACCTATGAAAAACTTACTAAAGAAAATGAAAAAAACTACTGATCACCAAAATGATGAGAAATTCACTAATCTAAATGTTACTTTCCTAAATTCTGAGGCTGGCTTCAACTACAGCTTCAACAACAGCTCTAACAATGGCTCTAACAATAGCTCTAATGATAGCTCCAACAATGACTTCAATGACAGCTTTAGTGACAGCTCCAACAGATTCTTCATTTATATTCTTGGCGTCCAATTTTAGCACTTCACTAAAGCACAAGCCTAAAATAAAAAAAAGAGTTAATAATAATAAATAAATAAATAAATAAAAAAAACAAAAACAAGAAACTTATCTTTAGTACAGTTCTAGTGTCTCCGACTCTAATGATATTGATAACTTTTAAAAAAAATAGAAAAAAATTAATAAATAAAAAAAATAAATAAACGAAAAAAAAAAATAATTTAAAAAAAATCTTAGGGGCGTGCCATTTATTACATAATATTTTTTACTTAGTAGCCACCCCTATCCATGTATGGTGTGATCCACTTTATCTAATTCTAATTAATTAATATAATATATAGACATGATCACTACTTTTGACCATGTATCCATGATAAAAATTATGTAATAAATAGCATGCTCCTTACAGATAATCTAGATCTAAATCCAGGGGACAAAATAATAAATAAATAATTTAATAATGATAACAAATAAATAAAATAAAATAAAAATAAATTAAATAAAAAAGAATAAAAAAAGAACTGAAAAAAATAATAATAATAGTAATAAAGAAAAAAATAAAAAAAATATAATAATAATAATAATAAAACAATAATTAAAAAAATAAAAAAAAACTTTAATAAAAAAATTAATAAATAAATAAAAATAAATTATAAAAAAAATATAAAAAAAAAGAAAAAATTAAAATAATTAATTAATTAATAAAAAAATAAATAAATAAAATTTAAAAAAACAATAAGAAAAAACAATAAAAAAATAAAAAAAAAAAGATAAAAAAAAACAATATAAAAAAAGCGAAAAAAACAATAAAAAACAAATAAAAAAAAACAATAAAAAACAATAAAAAAACAATAAAAAAAAAGATAAAAAAAAACAATAATAAAAAATATTAAAGTAAAATAAAAGAAAAATTGATAAAAAAATCAAAAAAAAATTAATTCGTGATCCATATAACAATCAAAGAAAATCACTATACTAAATCGAGGATATGTGTATTATATACTTAATAAGAATTCTTTTTTTTGATTATATTCAAGAATCACTTAGGGGAGCGCCATTTATCATCTGATTTTTAGGGTAGGAGGGAGGGTCAGAAAATTATCAGATCCTAATAACAGATAACTTTTAATTGGCTAAAATTATTGAAATTTTTAAAATTTTTTAAAATTTAACATTAAATAACTTATGAACCAGTGATCCGGTTTACTACCAAAATGTTCGTCTCAATGAGATGATTCCAACGAGCCTAAAATTATCAAAATCCAATCACAGGATCCCAAGATCGTTATAGATTTGTCTGCTTTAATTATATTATTTTTGTATATATTAAAAATTATTATTAAAGATATTATAAACTTTAATATTAAATAACTCTTGAACCAGTGATCCGATTTGGATGATTTTACTACCAAAATGCTCGTCTCCATGAGACGATTCTAATGAACCTAAAATCGTTAAATTCTGATTACGAGATCCAGAGATCGTTATAGATTTGTATTATTTTAATATAATCTATTAAAAATAATACAAATCTATAACGATCTCTGGATCCCGTAATCAGAATTTAACGATTTTAGGTTCTTTAGAATCGTCTCATTGTGACGAGCATTTTGGTAGTAAAATCATCCAAATCGGATCACTGGTTCAAGAGTTATTTAATATTAAAGTTTATAATATCTTTAATAATAATTTTTAATATATACAAAAATAATATAATTAAAGCAGACAAATCTATAATGAACTTGGGATCCTGTGATTAGATTCTGATTATTTTAGGCTCGTTGGAATCGTCTCATTGAGATGAACATTTTGGTAATAAAATCACCCAAAACGGATCACTGGTTCAAAAGTTATTTAATGTTAAATTTTAAAAAATTTAAAAATTTCAATAATTTTAGCCAATCAAATCGCATTATTTGACGATCAGGTGGGGGTAGGGGGGTAGCCTCTTAGTAGCAAAAAATCAGATGATAAATGGCGCTCCCCTTAGCAACAAAGTTGCACAACTATTTTTACTAGCCAATTATAATATTAAACGTAATTTTTCTTATAAGTTTAAAATTTTCAATATTATATAATACTTTCGGTGACTTTAGATTGAGAGAAAAGCAGATTCCAAGCTAGTCTAAACATGTAATGTTAGCGATTTAAAATTAATTTACTAGATGTATTATAAATTTTTTTTATTTCACGCTTAATTAATTGTTTCATTTATTTTTATTGCGAACCAAATACTTTGCAATAAGATTTTTAGAAGATTGATCTGTAGTATTGGTATTTTTTCTAACAGATATAACAATAGAGCATTTTTAACATTAGTATGAACAAAGTAAGGATATTGGCGAATTACTAGTGGATATATTTACAGCTATTTTCATAAATTCTGGGACAACTGAAAATTTCTGATGACTGAATTCAATAAGTTACCGAGTTGAATCAATAAGTAGTTGATTTCGTCCAAACTCATAAATTTATCGAATTCAGTCATTAGAAATTTTTAGTTGTCCCAGAATTTATAAGAACAACAGTAATAGTATTGGAGTATGATACAGAATTCCGATAGTTCAAGATCTCAAAGGTCCCGAAACAAGATCTTGAAAATTCATGTTGATATAGCTAAGTGAGGGAGCAACACATAATAAATGTGTATTTTAGCCATAACATAGGTTGAATGCTATAATGCCTCTTATTAACATATTCATCTGGCAAGACTCAATTATTTTGAATGCTTGTAGTTCCGGATATTTGAGATCTTGAATTGTTAGGATCTTGTATCTGTGATCTTGTAAGATCTTAAACTATCTGGAGCTTGGACAAATCTCAAAGTATTAAAAGTAAGGAATTGATCCCTAATTTTGTGAATTTTCATGACCTCAAAACCCTGTGAATTCTAAATTATTATTGCAAATTCCAAAGGTAACATTTATATGTTTATAAATCGGTATACTTATAACTTTATAGTATAGCTATTTTTATTGGTTAATGTTATTAATTCTATTCTAGTAATATTATTTTATAATAAAATTTTTATTGAAACCACCGGAATATCAAAGAAGTTCGAAGGTTTCCAATTAACAATACTAAGTCAAGTATTATCTGTCATGAATATTAGATGATGCCTCTATTGACATTTCTGCCATTTTTTGACGATGCTGTGCCGAATATTGAGCAATCCAACCCTGAATAGTTTGTAATTTCAAAATCTTATTTTCATCTAACTCTCCTTCTTCAACTTTGCTTTTTAAACATTCTAGCATGCTAGTAGTAGTAAATCTTTTGCTTTTATCAATATTTCCTTCCAAAAAATATCCTTCTAAAAAATTTCATACTTTCTTAGATACGTTTTCTAGTTCCTTTTTTACCATATTTTTGCCTACTTTTTAGTGCCTATTCAAATTCTAAAGGAATTTCATGAAAGATACTCCTATTGAAAGGTAAATTTATAATCTAATAGGTAAAGTATATACATTTTTTTAAAACAGGCTACTTACCATATAATATTTGGATTTTTTTGCTTTTCAGAAACATCTTTAGATATAGTAAATAGCCAATTTGTTAGTTATTTGCTAAGTACGTTTTATTGATCATTGTAACAATTAATGTCATGGATAATCGTAAAATCGGATAATGGTGAAATTTGAATTTATTTTATGTCCGATTTTTAAAATTTTTAGCTAGCTTTTTTTTTATGATTGAGTTAGGATTTAGGGTTAGAGTTATTAATAAAAGAAGTAGACATAGATAAACTACCTAGAAGTTTAGAAGAAATTAGATATTCTACTGAGTATAGACCAGGTTGCAAATTAACAAGTATATGTGGATTTTGGTGAGGCTTATATTTTCAAATTAAGACCTTCAAATTTCATCATTATTCGATTTCATGATAATTTGCGACAATTAATAACACGATATTTGTTTAGCAAGACAAATTATTGGTTATATGTGTTGCATAGTAACAACTATTTGTTTTAGCGAAACAAATTTATCATTGCATGAATATTATTGTATAAGCTATTAGGCTTTATTGAATTTGAAATAATCATAATATGATAGGGTGAAACCTATGAAAATGGTTATACAAATTACTAGTAACTAACTTATCACTAACTCTAACTAAGGTCTTATTAACAGCATAACTATTCTGTTGCGAGTTTTACCCTTTCATATCATAATTATGTAAAATTCAAAAAAAAGCCCAAAAAAAAATCCATAATTACGATATTTATTTTTTTTACCTTTTTGCTCTATTTCATTAGCTATGGCAAGTTCTAATTCTTTAATTAACTTGTCTCGTATTGCAGTTTCATCAGTTTGATATTTTGTTTTGTTAATTCAAACAATAATCGTTCCTTTGTCAATCTTTTAGAATCGATATCTCAATTGAAAATAAAACATAAGCCATCGAATGATATTGGATGATATTAATCTATAATGAATTTAAGAGTAAGTTAAAACTTTGTAATATTTTTATTACCTAATATATTTGGCATAGAGATCGTCCAATTATTCTTAGGAATTGTATGAGTTGATACTATAGGTTGAGGAATTTCAATTTTTTTTTTTTGCAAAGTAGCTAATGAAAATTCTGTCTATTCTCCGATATTAGCAATTTCTCGAGCAAGAATATAACCTTTCATCAATTCTTCTAGTGACCAAGTACATTTAAATAAATTGGAATTACTAGGAAGAGTATTTTTTTGTTTTTTGTTTTGGTCTAAAGTATTTTAAATTAGTTAATATTATAAACAATAGTTGGTCACATTAGGGGAGTAACAAAAATCAGGTGATTTTTTAGGGGGGAGGAGGGTAAAAAAAGTTGAAATTATATATAAGAACCTGACTATTTATATATTGAGGAAAAGGGAGGGGGTAGGCCTCTAATAAAAAATAATCAGGTGATTAATGACACTACCCTTATTTTTTTACTTACTTGTTCGATTTGGTTCCAAATGTGCAACAGATGTTCCTCGAATATCTTTAATTGCAGTTTCTATATTAGCTCCCTCCATTATATCCAAACTAATGCGAACCTGATGTTTAATTGCATGGCTAATCTATTTAATATATAGATAAGATTATAATTTTGGGAAATTCTACTTTTACGCGGGTAAAAGTTATATGATATATAATTATAGATTGGTTAGTAAGTGGTTAGGGTAAATGAATTTTAATGGTATGTGAATTTATATTATAGTATAATAAAAATTATATATCAGATGACTTTCACCTAGGTGAAAGTAGAATTTTCCTATAATTTTTATTTCTCTATTAATAAAACAATATTTTTGCCAAGATTTTTAATTTCAAAATTAAACAATTGGTCGCTTTTATTACCTGAAAATGATGACTATCAATAGTCGTTTTCGCCTTTTCTGCTTCTAAAAATATCCATTTTTTAACACTTATTTGATACCATTCTAACCAATAACTTAAAATGTTCATTAGATCCACGTTGTGATAATGTGGACCATTATCAGAAATAATAGTGACCTATTTTGGTTTGCTTTCTAATGACTCAATTACAGCATGTAGTGATAATGCTATAAACTAAGAATCTTGACGCGCATCTAATGACCAATGGTCATAAGCATGAACATCAAGTTCTTGAGATCTTAATTTTTTAGTATACATTAGAACCGTATGTAATATCCAACCTTTTTTTCCAAAAAATTCTGCTTTTGTTTCTCTAGAACTTCTTGGAAGTATTTTCATTTTGTAATCGACAATTAATATTGCACCGTTTTCATCTAAATCTAGCAAATTAGCATTAACTTGAGAATTCAAATAAAATTTATGAGCTTGGTAAGCAAGATAATATAATAAATGACTTTGATATTCATCAAGATCGTTATGTAAATTTATAGAAATCTTTTCTTCAAGATGCTTAAAAAAGGTAAATAAATTTGTACATTCATGAGAAGCATGTGTGTTTGTTCTGTACAAATTCCAAAAGCCCACAACAAACAAAAACTAATACAACAATTGTGTGTTGTTATTCCTCGATTATTAACAATTAGATTTGTTTCATAATCTTTTTTTAAAATTCGTTGCAATTTTTCTAAGTCATTAAGAAAGTGCTTCTAAAACAATAAGTAAATATAATATTAAAAAATAATTATATATTATGGCAAATTTATAAATAGGTAAACAAAGTTGGGTAGATAAGGACCCCGAATAATCTATGTGAGGCCATAGTTGAAAAATAGCTAATGGAGGGCTGTTTTTTAAAAAAGGTTATATTTGAAAAGTAGGTATTGGAGAAAAAGGTTATATTTGAAACCCACTAATTGGCAAAATAGGTATATTTAAAAGAATACTAATAGAGTAATTTTTATAAATATTATATTTGAAATGTGCTAATGAAAATCAGGAAAATGCAAAATTTGTAAAAATGCAAAAAATCAGAAAAAAGCTAAAATCAGAAAAATGTAATATTAAATAAAAATTAAGCAAACCGGGGGGGGTTTTTTTTTTTTAAGTTTTTTTATAAAACTTGGATTTTTATATATGATCGTTAGCAGTTTGTGGATAAAATGGGCTTAAGAGATTTTGAACTTTTTTTTTTTTTTTTAAGGAACAGCTTGTTTTTTTTTAGGGAATGTTCAGTTTTTTTTTTTTTTTAGAGAACGTTGTATTTAAAAAAAAGGCAAAGATGAGTAAAAGTTCTATCTAATATGCGAAATATAGCTTATATATACCAAACCAAAACTGCTAACCAAAAAATTTTTACTATGATGCTCAAATATAACCTCACATAGATTATTCGAGGTCCTGGTAGATAGTTAAGAAAATAATTAAATACAAGATTGGTATTTATCAAAAATTCGATTTATTATGCCAATTTGCATTTTTTTTTTAAAAAAAAAAATTTGATTTATTATAATTTGATAACGTGTTTGGTCATAATTTAGCCATATGAAAAATTTTAGCTAAGTTTACCTTTTTTATTATATTTGTGATTTCATTTTCAATTAGTTTTCTTATATCATCAAATATTTCATACCTATAGCGACTACATGTTGAACAAAGACTGCCTAGATCTTCTTGATATATATATTCATTTCCTTGTAATTTTGTCATAAAGGTTGTACGACAAATTTCATTAGAAAACTCAGTATGAAATTTTTCCCAAAGTGCTTGTTTTGTATCAAGAAGATATTTAACTAGTGCACCAGTTTTATCTGTTTTATATGAACTCATAATTACATGTGCTTTATCATTAATAAAATTTTCAAATTCGTATAATTTATTAATAGGTAGTTTTTCACATATTATAGAAGATTTCTTTATTGGAGAATTACCAGGACCATATAAATGATAATGAGTATGTGCTTTTGATATTAAATCATTTGAAATCTAATATAAAAAATTATTAGTAATATAGATATATAAAATTATATATTTATTAATAAATACCAATAAGTTTTCTTGTAGATCTTTATATCTAAACTCATTTGCTATAATTGATAATATTCTTTGTTTTCCATTTTCACCATTTTTATTGATTGTTAAACTCTCAAAAAAACAATTCCAAAATATATTAGAAGACTATTAAAAGAATCGATTGTTTGAGTTATTAAAAAGCCAAGTTTATACATTTGGTTTAATATATTTTGTTAACTTCGGGATTTGATAATCGAGTCCAAAATTTATACTGTAATAAATTAGAATAACTTATATTTTTAAAAAATAAATAATTTTATTATTTTTATACTTCAGAATTTCATTTTGAAAATGGCTTTATATTATTATATCCTATATTATGAAGCATTATTCTCAAAGCACCCAATTCACGTTTATTAAATTGATAATTTATTGGATATAATTTTTTTAAACTACTATGTAATTCAATTATTGTATCTTGTTCTTGCCATTCATTTAAAAAACCTTGGCAATTAACATTACTAATAGTTCGTCATTTAAGATGATAAGAAAAAATCTTTTTTAAAAGTATTTCGTTATTCCAATCATTTAGTAAACAGGATGGAATTTCTAAAACATGAAGTTTTTGTTGTGTTACATTATTTTCAATTCCAAACAAAATTTTTCTCGTAAGGCCATACAAACTTATACTATTGGTTCTCATATCACCAAGTAACCTTTCGTGACCCGGCGACCCAGATTTTAATTTTTTTTAAAAAAAATTTTTTAATAAAAAAAATTTTATTTAAAAATTTTTATTGCCTTACAACTAGATACCTGATAAAAAATTTCATATTAAAAATTTAAACTTTATTCTTTATACTGTTATAAAGGCAAACTTTTTTCCTTGGAACATATTGCACTGATCAATAACACCATAGGTGCATTTTAGTAAAAATTATTATTTATATATATAATTGATTAATAATCTTTACTATATTAAAAATTCGCTCTGTTCGTATAATTATGAATGGAGAATTTCTATTGGCTAATATATTAAAAAATTAAAATTTCAAAACCCACCTCACTGACCCGGCCGGGATATGAGAACCAATAGTATAAGTTTGTGTAGCCTAAGTTCTAATAATTCAGCAATTTTTATTTTTTCATTGAAAATTTTATTCCATACGAGATCTGGTGTATTATCACAATATATTTTTTTAATTTCTGTTTTTTGTATTATGGTTACTTTACATGCATCTTCTTCAATCTCTTGAAGGAATAAACAACGATATTTTTCTAATTGAAAAAAAAACTTGATTTAAACTCTACACTAGCGCATCCATACAGATTATTTTTAGATCGTGCAAGCCCAAATACAAAAATCTGTACTTGTTTGAGATTAATAAAGTAAGGTTGAAATGAAACTCCTTCCAATAATTTTTTACATATATCTGACCTATTAAATCCTATTACTAATGGACCAGAAAATCTTGTTTTGGTACGAAATATTTGTTGATAAACCATGGATATTGCATTAGTACTAGAACTACTTGGTTCAGTATTATAAAAGGAATTACAACTACAGAGGTATCCTGGTTGTTCTGAGTGTTTGTTATTATCTTTCACAACTGTTAAAATAAAGTTGTATCTATTTAATGAGTCATAGTTTGCATGTTTAAACAAATAGGAACAAAAGATTCGTCATAAGCCGTTTACCAATTATGCGCAAATGGTCCATAGTGCAAATTCGAGTCAATAGTTCCTACTGAAACTAAAGAAACGTCGTAGTTATTATTTTTTGCCATTTAAACAGTATTTAATAATAGGGCAGTAAAGATTCTAACACTTTTATGTTTACTATTAAATATATATAGTATTAACACTGATTAGTATTATTAATGTTCTCTAATTGTTACATGAATTACAAATTAATAAAAAAATAAAAAAACAATAAAACAAAAAAAAAATAAAAACAATAAAAAAAAAGATAAAAAACAATAAAAAAAATCGAAAAAAACAAAAAAATATTAAAAAAAAACTCTTTCCAACAATCACTTGTACAAAATTCTGAACAAAAGAAAAACAAAAAATTTTTTAGTAAAAGACAAAGCGGCTGCGTTCTAATATTGGTTTTTATAAAGGTCAACCTTTCTTTTCTTGGGGACTCTTTTATATATTCGACATGCAAGCCAGAAGCATCAGTTGTGCAAGATAACTGGCTGTGGGTGCCCTTGATACAAGAAATTCTGGTGGAAGGTTTCTTTCGTTGATGAAGATATTCCAGCGGTGAACTAAAAAATGAGTTTTTTAACACTCTCTTTAAGGTTTTTGGCTACAAGAACATATTCAACCATATACCCAATACCATATTCTCGCTTGAAGCAGTTTTTCTGAAATTTTTTGACGAAAAGTAGGAAATTCAGCATACCCCTCCAAAAGATCGGCATTGTTGTTCCTATCCTAATTGGAAAAAGGTATACAAGTTGATAAACAGAAACGGACGTGTAATAGACATAGCACAGTGGAGTAGGCAAGTAGTAGGCAGATTTGATTCTAGAACTTTCTTTTGTTTCTAATATGTACATATAATACTTTGGCAAGGCATTTCCTTGCGCAGTATTATATAATTTTTATCATTAGTTCTAGTTTTTTCTAGTTTTTTTCTTTTTTCTTTTATGTTTTGAGTTTTCTTTTGCCGCTTAGCGGCACTATGCTATTATGTACTGCAGCTTTTTGCTTCTTTCTTTTTCTTTCTATTTGTTTTATTTTGATTTTATAGGATTTTTCGTTTAGGGTTGAAGCTTTCCCCTTTATATTTTTCCCTTTTACTTCGTAATATATATATTTTTTTAGTAGACTACCTCTACTCAGAAAGCTAAGAGAAGGAGGTTTAAAAAGTAGGCAGTCATGATAAGGCTTTTTGATTCAAACTAAGTTTGGAACAGTGCAGCAGGTCGCATTTAAGAATTCGTTGAAATAAGCGAAAAGTTGGATAATGTCAAATTTAGAATTTAAATAATTAGGGCTGTGACAGATATTACGTAATATCCATTTATTATAAGGGTACCTCCCTCCCCCATGTAAGACGATTCTGATTGGTCAATTTAAAAAAAATTTTGGAGAGTGGTGAAATGTGGCGTTCTTCTATATAAAATTTTTTTCTTACTAAGTTAACGATATATGTCCACTAATTGAAAGTTGTAGAGCTCGTCGAGACGCATCTAACGGTAGTTAGATCATCCAAATCGGCCCAGTGGATGGCGAGATATCATCAAAAATGATTGACCGACTATATAAAATTCCATGACAGATTATATATGAAAATCACTATAGGCAAAATGTGGCATGCTTCTATCTAAAACTTTTTTCTTACTAAGTTAATGATACATATTCACTAATTGAAAGTTGTAAAGCTCGTCGAGATGCATCTAATGGTGGTTAGATCATCCAAATCGGCCTAGTGGATGGCGAGATATCATCAAAAAATGATTGGCCGACTATATAAAATCTCAATGTTTAGTTTACATAGAGATTTTATATAGTCGGCCAATCGTTTTTCGATGATATCTCGCCATCCACTGGGCCGATTTGGATGATCTAACCACCGTTAGATGTGTCTCGACGAGCTCTATAACTTTCAATTAGTGGACATGTAATGTTAACTTAGTAAGAAAAATAATTTTAGATGGAAGAGCGCCACATTTCACCACTCTCCAGTTGACAGATGGATTATCAATTAATAAAATTATAAAAATTTGGCATCATGCAAAATTTTACTAATGAA
>QKWP01001062.1:110928-122698 GCA_003550325.1 Gigaspora rosea
TTTTTCGTTTCGTGTTTTTTGTTTTTGTTTTTTAGTTTATTTTTTAATTATTTTATTTATTTTTATTTTGGCACTTTGCGAAAAAAACTAAAACTTTTCAAAACCTTGCGCATGCCAACTACGACTTTCGACACTTTCAAGAATACATACCAGCAATTTATAAATTTTCAAAAATGCTTCTTTAGAGAAATGGGTGCAAGTTTTCGCAAGTTTTCACAAGTTTTCGCAAGTTTTCACAAGTTTTTGCAAGTTTTTGCAAGTTCTTGCAAAGTTTTGTTTCATTTATTTTTTCGTTTCGTGTTTTTTGTTTTTGTTTTTTTGGTTTATTTTTAAATTTTTTTATTAATTTATTTTATTTCGGCACTTTGGAGAAAACAAAACTTTTCGAAACCTTGCACATTCCAACAATGACTTCCGACACTTTCAAGAACACACCTCCAACAATTTTTTAATTTTCAAGAACACTTCTTTAAAGAAATGGCGCAAGTTTTGCAAGTTTTTGCTAATTTTTGCAAGTTTTTGCAAGTTCTTGCAAGGTTTTGCTTTATTTTTTTTTGTTTCGTGTTTTTTGTTTTTGTTTTTTGGTTATTTTTAAATTTTTTTATTAATTTATTTTATTTCGGCACTTTGCGAGAAAACCAACAACTTTTCGAAACCTTGTGCATTCCAACAACAACTTCCGACACTTTCAAAAACGATAGAAAACAAAGAAGCGAAGATAATAGCTAACTGTAGGGTGAGCGAAAATAAGTATATAGTAATAGAATTAGATGCGATGAAGTGTGAAAGTAGTTTAAAATATTTGTAATAATGTAAAAATAATATGTAATATATAATAAAGTATGTAATATTAATTAAAAATGTATATTTAATAAATATAAAATATAATATATAATAATAAATAAAAAAATAAAAATTTTATATTAAATTGCGAAACCGTGCGAAATATTGCGAAGACCTGTAAAAAAGTATGATTATGTGAATATGTATATCGTTTATTTATTTTTTAAAAAATTTTGAAAATTTGCGAAAATTTGCTAAATATTACGAAACATTGCGAAAATATCAAAATATTACCTCCTGCGCACATTAGTTTATTGATCTGCATGAGTACGCGACCCTGTAGGGGGGTAATTTGTATTTTTTTTATTTGCAATATATTTCGAAATATTTCGAAATAATAACTGTAATATAGCATAATATATTGCGTAATATGCCGTATCAATCGTAAGATTTTCATAATATTACGGGCCATAATATCTTACGTAAGATTACGTATATATAATTCGCTGATGTAACTCATATCGTCGCGTCAGTTTTGATGTTGATGTGGGTGTTTAGGTCCCTTGTGCCGATGCCGTTTACTATCGTCTTATTGGTGTAACTAGCGAGGTCTTGTAAGTCGTGATTTTGGTGAGTTTTAGAATTAGATTTGGTCTATGATTATGGTAGGATTAGTGGCGAAATTGACGAAATTAGTGTGAAATTGGTAGGTTTTAGCAATGAGATTAGTATTAGATTAGTTTTTTTTAGTAGTGTTAGTGATGGGTAAGTGTGTTCAGTACATAAAGCAGCGTATATGTTGTATCGTATCATAAATAAATAAATATAACATACTGTATAACAGTATACTGGTATTAAAAAAATAAAATTATTATATGTGAATTGTCCTAGTTGCCAAGCTGGTTTTATTTTAGAAAAAGGTGTCAGTTGTCTTTCTTCTTGCTCTGCTTGGGTAAACAAAATTAAAATTGAACATTCGTTTCATTTACTAGCCGAAATAATACATAAAAAAGGTATAACTGTTGCACCATAGGCGCATTTTAGTAAAGTTGCATTCCATTTATATGAAATGCTAATTCAATTACATAACAGGATATTGTTATAAAAACGAGTTGAAAAGGGCAAACATAGAACATTCCACTTATTAATAAATTGGGTGAAATGGAAAGTTATTTCAGATTATAAATTAAACTTTTATTATTTCGATTCTTTATCACGCTAATTTTTTTTTTATTCAGCTATTGCTTTCAATTAACTTTCTATATACCGTAAAGCGTGGACTATAGTACCTCGAGTACAACAGTGATAGCACATTGTCATTTAAAAATAAATGACACCTTGTCATATGACAAGTCATTTTTGTTATAAAAAAATCATTTATCTTTTTATGACTATACTTGTCATTTATAGTTTATATAATAATTATTAATAATTACATTGGTATTTGCATTAATACGAAGAATTTTGAAAATATATATTTAAAAGCTTATTATAGTGATATCTATCAATTAAACATTGCCATTTGTTGATAATATTTGATCAAATGTCTCATGAATCATGAACTATATCTCAACTATCCTAATCCAAACACTAAATGCTTATCCGAAAGAGCTTGTTAGAATGGCAACAATAAAGAGCCGTTAGGATGATATTTAACATAACCATAAGGAGTTTTTAGAATAGTTATTTATCGCTAACTATAAAGAGCTACTAGAATGATTATTTAACATTAATCATAAAAACTATTAGAATGATTATTTAATACTAATCATCAAAAGTTGTTAGAATGATAATGCTAACCATAATGAGCTGTTAGAATTATAGATGTTGGTGAAATTAAACCATTTCACCAGATGAAATAGTGAAATAGTTTCACTAGAATTACACCAAAATTTTATTTTGGTGAATTGGTGAAATTGGTGAAATTGGTGAATTGGTGAATTGGTGAATTGGTGAAATTGGTGAATTGTTGAATTGTTGAATTGTTGAATTGTTGAATTGGTGAAATGGTGAATAGAATTGGTGAAATGGTGAATTGGTGAAATGGTGAAATAGTGAATTGGTGAATTGGTGAAACAGTGAATTGGTGAAATAGTGAATTGGTGAATTTGCTCAGTCCTATAAACGGTTAATAGTTCTGACCTCAAAGTGTGCCTGTAAAAACATAAAATGTAAAAACTTGAACAAAAACCTAACCGAATTCCAGGCTGAAATAATTCCAGACTCTGGAAATTCACTATTTTACCATTTTGCTGTTTCACCATTCCACCATTTCACCATTTCACCAATTCACTAATTCACAAATTACACCAATTACACCAATTTACTAGTTACACCAGTTTCACTATTACTGATTGGTGATTGGTGAAATGGTGAAATCATTTCACCACTCTGATTTAATTTCACTAGCATCTATAGTTAGAATGATTATTTTTAAATGTTAATTCATGTAAACTTGATTAACATAAATAATCTCTTTTTGTAAAATCTTCATAACACATTAAGGGCTGTGACAGATATTACGTAATATCCATTTACTATGAGGGTACCCCCACGTAAAACGATTCTGATTAGTCAATTTTAAAAAAATTTTTGAAGAGTGGCGAAATGTGGTGTTCTTCCATATAAAATTTTTTTCTTACTAAGTTAACGATACATGTCCACTAATTGAAAGTTGTAGAGCTCGTCGAGACGCATCTAACGGTAGTTAGATCATCCAAATCGGCCTAGTGGATATCGAAATATCATCAAAAAATGATTGGCCGACTATATAAAATACCATAACAAATTACATATGAAAATCACTATAGGCGAAATGTAGCGTGCTTCTATTTAAAACTTTTTTTTTACTAAGTTAATGATACATATCTACTAATTAAAAGTTGTAAAGCTCGTCGAGATGCATCTAATAGTGGTTAGATTATCCAAATTGGCCTAGTGGATGGCGAGATATCATCGAAAAACAATTGGCCGACTATATAAAATCTCAATGTTTGTTTACATAGAGATTTTATATAGTCGGCCAATCGTTTCTCAATGATATCTCGCCATCCACTGGGCCGATTTGGATGATCTAACCACCGTTAGATGCGTTTTAACGAGCTCTACAACTTTCAATTAGTGAACATGTAACGTTAACTTAGTAAGAAAAATAATTTTAGATGGAAGAGCGCCACATTTCATCACTCTCCAGTTGACAGGTGGATTATCAATTAATAAAAATATAAAAATTTGGCATCATGCAAAATTTTACTAATGAAATATACCTTTGGCTACTAAATAAACTTTCTTAGCACTCAAAAATACATCATTTCAGTATATAATTATATTTTAAATAAGTTTAATTAGTACTAAAAATTATAATATATTAGTAATATATTATATTATATATATAATTATATATATTATATATGTGTAATGTAAGACTTTGGCTTACCCCCCTCCCCCCTATAATATTACGTAATATCTGTCACGGCCTAACGTGTTAGCACTTATGCGTGTTAAGGGACACAGATAATAAACATTTTTGATAGCACGTCAACATGTTAAGCTTAGTAGTACCATTGTTGAAAAGCAGTAGTGTTAAACAGTATGTTAACGTGGCAAATAACACATCAATGTGTTGTATATTAAATTCAAATGTATATAAACGAATGAATTTGACTTTAATAAAGAGAGAGACAGATGAAAAGGAGTTCCCTCTGATTTTACTTAATAAAAATAAAGGAAGTAAACTAGTATAGAGCTAAAGAGACCTTTATTCGAGTAAATCAGAAACTTATCTCCTAGTATCTATTAGAGTTAAATCGGTTAACGTATACGCTCTTCCTCCTTTAATAGTTTCACTATTTACATCTCACTTATTATGTAATGAAAATTTGAAAAGACATAGATTGTTTACCTATATTTCGCAGAATATTATAACCACATTATAGAACTTGGATTTGTTATCACTTATATACTAAAAGTTAATAATAAAATCGGTCGAATATCTGTTAAATTGAATATGAACACAGATAATGGATCCAAAGCTCTACTATAATAAATTATATACTGTAAAATTGATTAAAAAATGGTTAAATCTAACCTATGATTTAATGGTAGGTCTAATATTTAGTAGTGATTTAAAAAAAAAAAGGTCGATTCAAATATAGATATAAAACAAAAAAAAAACAATTTAAGTATACAGTCGCACCCCCCTAAGTGCACACCCCCTAAGTGCACGGTATATGAAAAACCTCTTTAAGTGCACGGCCCCTCTTGGTCCCAAACAATATAACAATTATAAATTTTAACCCCTCTAAGTGCAAACCCCCTCTAAGTGCACATTTTGGCTTTTTTTCACTATGGTCCCGAGGGCATGCACTTAGGGGGGTGCGACTGTAATTGAAAAAAATGAAACATGTAACACTAAAAGAACTACTTTAAATTATTAAATCATTAATAAATATGAACTATGTTTATTATTATTCGTCAAGAATCGCTGAATCATTTTTTCAATAAGTGAAAATTGAAAAATGACAACTGTAAAGTACTGACTCTATGATTTGATACCCGAAGCAATTCATATTATATACGAAGAATAATGCCTTTATGCTTTGAAGGATTACCTGTTGGTGTAAAACACACTGAAAACTGGCAAGTTGAAATAAAAAAAAATGCACACCAGATACATCTCAAACCGAGAAGTATTATTAATTACCAATCCATGGTTGTGATTTCTGTTATATCGTTTAGTTGATTAATATAAATTATAGTTAGTTGATAACTAGTTGATAACTAGCAATTAATTGTAATTGAACTAGTTGATAATAAATCAATTAGTTGAAAAGTTGCCAACTAGTAGGTTTTCAACTAATGATTTGAAACACTAAGTCATGCTAAACCAGGAATAGATGTTAAACTGTAAAAAATGCAAATCAGCGTCTAGGGGCATAGTTTGAGTAATGGCCAAGATAAAGCTTAATTCGATCATAATTTGAAATTACACTTTTGGGAGTTATTTTGCATTTATAGAAAGTTCAATTTAGAAATGTTGAATAATAACTCTGATATAGATAGTATCGAATTCAGCTGATTTGAAGGAATGTGATGAATTTTATGATCATCGATAATTATTTTTTGGTAATGTTTTTGATAATAGTAATACTGTCATTTATTTGTCATTTTAATGTCATTTATAAAAATGTTTTTTATGACTTGTCATATTATCATGGTTTTGTATAAATTTTTTTTATAATAAATGATATTGTCATTTTAAAATGACATGTCATTTATAGTCATTTTCATAAAAATTTTTATGATCTTGTCATTTACCATTACTGGAGTATGATACATTCCACGGGCAAATCCAAGCTGTGATTTTTCATATCTGATATGAAAAACTTTTTACATAGGATATACCTGCCGGATATTTTACATTCCACTATATAATTTTTTTGAGGAAGGTACTTTGATGTGGGGAGTACTATAGTTCGCGCTATACGGTACTATTCAAACTTCTACATAAATTTGAATAGCTTATTAAATTAATTAGCTTTGAATAAAATGAATACCATATTATAAAACTTTCACAAGAGATTATATACTTTAAATAATAAGTTTTTACTTACTATATTTCTATATTAAATATTTATGTATATTTTACTATATTTATTTAATTTCTACAATTTCTTAAAAGTGAGAAATGGGTTTTGGGGTTGGAGAAATGGTTTGGCTTATGTTTTGTTGTTTTTTTTAGGTAGGGAAATAAATTTGACGTGAAATTTTTTTAATTTTATCCAATCAACATGTGACTTTTTGCAGATCGGTAGACTAATTTTCAGGTCTAATTCCGCAGATCGGCGCATATGACAAAATAAAATAAAAAAATATTAAAGTAAAATAAAAAAAAAATTAATAAAAAAAATAAAAAAAACAATAAAACAAAAAAAAATAAAAAAAAACAATAAAAAAAAAAGATAAAAAAAACAATAAAAAAAATCGAAAAAAAACAATAAAAAAAAAGATAAAAAAAAAAACAGTATAATAAAAAATATTAAAGTAAAATAAAAAAGAGAATGCCTATTTCCACCATGGTATTTTGCTATTTCCACTATGGTTACATGAAAAGTTACTATATTTAGATTTTAATATAATATTGTATATGATTTAGATTACCAATACAAGACTCATGTAATATACACGACATTAGCAATGTGTAACTAAATTTATTTTTTGTGAAACAATGCGCTGGGTCTTTGTGCAACGTACATGCATATGTCGTATAACCAGTATATGAACTGTGATTGGATGTTGCTTTGAACCTAGATTTAGGGTTAGGGTGGGCCGAGATTATGTTTAACCTGTCGGAAGGATAATCATAATAGTGCCCACTAGCATTAAGCTTAATGCCGGCCGACCCAACTAAAATAAGACTTGTAAAACATTACACAACATTAGCAGTGTGTAACCAAAAATTATTTTTGCAAAAACAATGCACCAGGCCTTTGTATAACATAAGTGCATATATTATTTTGAATTTTAAAAATAGAAAATCTTGTGTGACTATGGTGGAAATAGATGGTAAAAATAGTAGCTCCCTAAAAAAAATTAAAATAAAATTAGGGGGCTACTATTTCTACCATGGTATTTTGCTATTTCCACTATGGTTACACAAGATTTTCTATTTTTAGAATTCAAAATAATATATGCACTTATGTTATACAAAGGCCCGGTGCATTGTTTTTGCAAAAATAATTTTTGGTTACACACTACTAATGATGTGTAACATCACACAAGTCTTACTTTGGTTGGGTCGGCCGGCATTAAGCTTAATGCTGGTGGGCACTATCATAGTAATCCCCAGCAAGTTAGATATAATTCCGGCCCACCCTAACCCTAAATCTAGATTCAAAACTATACTGGTTACACAACATATGCACATATGTTATACAAAGGCCCAGTGCATTGTTTTTGCAAAAATAATTTTTGGTTACACGCTAATAATATTGTATAACATTACACTGGTCTTGTTTTGGTAATCTAAATTAAATTGGGCCAATTAAAAATAATTAAAATTATGAGTTTTGCTAAATCTCACCGGCGGTGATTATCACCGCTCATATGTTCAAACATTTAGATCGTAGGATCTTGTGTAACCAAAACAAAAACAAAAAAATAACGAAACTAAAAAAAATCTTAGACAACAAAATATTTTACTATGATAACTTATCTTCGGGCACTAAGTAAAAGTTTTTAGCGCAAAATTTTACATATAATATGCCTTTCTAACCCTAATCCTAACCCTAACCCTAAACCCTAATCTTAGTTTTTTAAAAAGTTTATTATAGAGCGGTGATGATCACCGCCGGTGAGATTTAGTAAAATTCCAATTATATAATATACAATATTATATTAAAATCTAAAAATAGTAACTTTTTGTGTAACATGGTGGAAATAGCAAAATACTATGGTAGAAATAGGCAGTATCTAAAATTAAGTAAAAAAATTATAATAAAATAAAAAAACAGGAATAAAATATATAATTAATAAAAAAAAAATATTAAGGGTAGGGTGAATGTAGATTATTTTTTATATAATCTATATAGTATATTAGACTTTTATATAGTAAATAAAAAAATGATTCTGATAAATTTTTTTAAGATCTTGACCAATTTGTGTAAAATTTATATAATAGGTAGTTTTAAATAGTAATAAAGTTGTGCAATATCCATTGCTTTAAAAAAAATTGACTTTACATATAATTAAATTTTTGTAGGATGCTATATGATTTTTGTAGATTGTACAAAGAATTGATTGGTCAAATCATATGATATTTATATGTAAATCATATGATATTATATAAATTAGTTACACAAAGTTGATCTACAATCGATTTTATATGAAATTGGAAATTTGTACACCTTGCTCTTAAATAAAAGTTTAAAAAAAAATAAATTATTTAAAAAAACTAATAAAAAAATAAATTAAAAAATTAAAAAAAACAATAAAATTAAAAAAAATATATACAGTACCAGACAGTAAAAGACATTCACTCATTATTAGTAAAACTTTAAATTGTTATAACTTTTTTAAAAAAAATTAAATCAAAAAACCCTTTGACAAATTGATAAATTTTTAAATAAACTACATTTCTGGCAGAGGAATTTTTATTATTTTTAATTTTAAGGAAGTTATAAGGCATTAAAGTTTATATAAGTTTAAAAAATTGGCATTTAATATAAACAAAAGAAATATATATAGGTTTTTAGACAATCAAATCAATTGCACAAAAATTAGCCAATCAGAATTGATTATATAAGCATCCAAAATTGGCGCCTATATATATAGATTGGATATCTTTTACTGTCCCATACTGCATTATATTTAGAGTTAATTAATTTGTAAGGGAGCTTCCAGAAATCAGCTGATTTTTTTTTACTATGAGCCCACCTCACCCCTATCCCACCCACCCCCACCTGATACCCCCAATCAGCCAATCAGGTTTTACGATTATTAAAAAGTTAGATATAATATTTAATAGTAATTAACTTTTGATCTACTGGGCCAATTTCAATGATTTAACTACCAAAATGATCCTCTCAATAAGAGGATTCTAGTGAGCCCAAAATCATTAAAATCCAATTACAGGATCCTGTAATCGGAATAGATTTGAGTTACTATAAAAGTTCTATAATTTATTAAATAATTATAACCCATTTATAGAAACACAAAATTATTTCGATCTTTGGATCCTGTGATTGGATTTTAATTATTTTGGGTTTGTTAGAATTCTCTTATTGAAAGGGTCATTTTGGTAGTAAAATCATCGAAATTGGCCCAGTAGATCAGAAGTTATTAACAATTAAAATTAATTTTAATTGTTAATAACTTTTGATCTACTGGGCCAATTTCGATGATTTCACTACCAAAATGATCCTCTCAATGAGAGGATTCTAACAAATCCAAAATCGTTAAAATCCAATCACAGGATCCAAATATCAAAATAATTTTGTGTTGCTATAAATGGGTTATAATTATTTAATAAATTATAGAACTTTTATAGTAACACAAATCTATTCTGATCACAGGATCCTGTGATTGGATTTTAACAATTTTGGGCTCACTAGAATCCTCTCATTGAGAGGATCATTTTGGTAGTTGAATCATAAATTTGGTCCAGTAGTTTAAAAGTTATTAATTATCAAATATTAATAATAAATCTATAATTTTGGTCAAAAATAATTTTGCAACTTTGGCCGGAATTATGAAATTTTGGCCAGAATTATATATAATACTTTAGCTGACCCACCCACCCACCCAGAAATCAGCTGATTTCTGGAAGCTCTCTAACTGTGGTTACAGTAATCGCATCTAATCAGGCCAATCAAATTCAAAGATTAGGTGTAATATTACACATTTGGGAAGAATTAAAACAAACATTTGTTTTGCCAAAAATTGCTTCTAACTCAAAAATTTCGCATAGAAAACTACCTTCAGGTTCTAACAAAAAAAATTCCTTGCAAAATTTTAATTAAATTATAACCTTCTCTAACCCTAACCTCACACTAATCCTAACCTTAATTATACTTCACTATAATCATTGATTACACAATTTTTGTCATGATGTCGATCATGTGTTATCTGGTAATATTATTTACGGTTATAAAATTTAACTGTAATCTACAGTTACAAAACAATTAATTCTTATATTTATATTATTAATAATATAGGGGGCTACTATTTCCACCAAGGTATTTTGCTATTTTCACTATAGTTATACAGAATTTTCTATTTTTAGAATTCAAAATAATATATGCACTTATAGTACACAAAGGCCTGCTACATTGTTTTTGCAAAAATAATTTTGGTTACATGCTGCTAATGTTGTATAACATTATACAAGTCTTATTTTGGTTGGGACAACCGGCATAGGACCCCGGATATCTCTAATATAGGTCATAAATGATTTGCATAAATTTGGAGGTTTTGCTACCCCTAAAACCAAGTAAATTTGCTGAAAATTCAATTATTACATATAAATTTTTAGTAATTTGCTAAAAATTAAATTATCACATCTATTTTTATAAATCAAAATAATATATATATTTTTGAGTGCTGGACAAATTTTCTTAGAGCATAAAGTTAGAAACAATTAGTAAAATTTGGAGAATCATAAAATTTTTTGGTATTTTTATTAATAAAATTATATAAAATATTATAATTCTCCAAATTTTACTAATTGATTCTAATATTATGCCCTAAGAAAGCTTGTTCAGCACATAAAAATACATTATTTCAGCATATTTAATTTTATATTTTTTAAAAATTCAAGAGAAGATGCTTAATTTTGGATTTTTGATCAAAAAATCCAAAATTAAGTATCTTCTCTTGAATTTTCAAGAAATATAAAATTAAATATGCCGGAATAATGTATTTTTATGTGCTGAACAAGCTTTCTTAGAGCACAATGTTAGAATCAATTAGTAAAATTTAGAGAATCATGGAATTTTTTGGTATTTTTATAAATAAAATTATATAAAATATTATTTCTCCAAATTTTACTAATTGATTCTAACATTGTGCCATAAGTAATCTTGTTTAGCTCATAAAAATACATTATTCTGGCATATATAATTTTAGAATTTAACTAATTTAACACTTGGTTAAAGTTATAAATTTTAACCACTCTTTATTTTTATAGAAGTTTTTTATATAAAAAATTATTCTTTAAAGATTAGGGTTAGGGTAAGAGTATAGGTATACTAAGTTAGAGGATGGATTGTTTATTTATATGCAAAATTAGATACCAAAAATTTTTATTTAATAGCCCAAAGCTAGTTTTTGTAATAAAATTTTGCGATATTGATAATTTTTTGATTTTTTTTCTAAATTTTTTTAAATTTTTTTATTCTGTTACACAAGATCCTGCGATCTGATTGGTAAATTATTGGGTGGTTACATCACTAGGGGGCAAGTTAGCAACACTCATAATTTTATATTTCTT
>QKWP01001062.1:131136-164566 GCA_003550325.1 Gigaspora rosea
TTTTTTTTTTTTACCATTTCTATTTCAGGTATAAAGATGAGGTCAAGCCATTGTGGGTTCTTTTGGTTGATGGTGGACCGGATGAAAATCCGCGGCATTTCAAAAATATCATTCAATATTGTAAGTTATTTCGCCATCTAAACTTAGATTATTTAACAATTCGTACTCACGCTCCGGGCCAGTCGGCATATAACCCAGTCGAAAGGAGTATGTCATCACTATCTAGAAAAGTCGCTGGGATTACTTTACCAATTAATCATTTTGGAAACCACTTGGATTCTCAAGGAAATGTGCAGAATTATGAACTTGGACTTCAAAATTTTCGTCACGCCGGCCAGACGCTCGCTGAATTGTGGCGAAGAGACCCTATTTATGGAAAGCCAGTTTTTGCTGAATATGTTGATAGTGAAGATGATGATGAAGAGAACAATGAAAATAATGATGACTTATCTGTGCCCTGGTCTTGGATCGAAAATCATTGTAACATCTGTCAATACTCCTTGGATATTCGAAAATGTAATGATCTATCATGTTGTTCCCCTAAACGGGCTGAGGAAGCTGCTGCATTATTAAGCATAAACAATGGGTTTTTGCCTCCATTAATTAAAGGAAAGGATGGCCACTATTTAAATGCAATTCATACTTTAGAATACTTTGATTCCATTAAAATCCCAACATATGACGCACACCTCCCATCTTTTTCTGAAGAAAACTATGCTAGACGATGTTGTACTTTTTGCAAAAAATACTTTCCTACACTTTCTTTTCTTACCAAACACCGAAGATTTGCTCATCCTAGCGCCAGGGGTAGACGATCAGGCAAACCTCAACTTGAATCAAATTCAAGTACTGCCGAAAGCTTTTCCATGCCTTCATCTTCAGTTGGAATATCCGATCACGAGTCTATTGCTATAGCCGTTGCCCTTGGTTATGTCTCAGAATAAGAATTTAGGATTGGTAAGTAACAGTTTAAAGGTTAATCTGGTTAAATATCTTCCAAAATTGCAGCTTAAAATCAGTAACCCAAACCCCTTAGATTTAATCGGTGTACGAATCATTCAGAATAAAATCCCGAATTATAAAGACTCTCTGTATTGAGTTTAGTTACAACGCATATATTGAGTTATCAAAAGAAGCCGAATGAATTGATTAGATCGTGGAAATACAAAAACTAAAAAAAAAACATTTTTTAAATGTAATATATAGTTTAGAAATATATAAAACGCTTATATTAAATAAATATATCGGATATTGTATAGATTTTTTATACTCTATAATATATATTGTACGTACTTATTTTACTTATTTGCATATCAGGTAGTACGTATCAAATATAGTATATACGTATCGAATAATTTGATTGGCTGATCTAATCAATATATAAAGCACCTGATTTTGTCTTTGACCCCCCCTACCCTAAAAAATCAGGTGATAAATGTCTGTACCCTTACTAATTATCGATTAATAACATGATGATCGATATGTAGTGATTTTGTTTGTTCGATGATAATTGATAATTTGATTTATATCAATTATTTACCTATTTTTTATTATTAATTGATTTTTGATATATATCGATTTATAACAAGTTAATTGATATATAACGTTTAATTTTAATCGATATAAATCAATTATACGTTATAAATCGATATATATCTACTTAAAATATTTTGTGATGCAAGTCGATCTTTGACATAACTATCCGCTTATTCCACCCCAACTTATGCACATTTTACCTAATAACTGCGAAATACCAGCCTTTATTAAGGAGGAAATTTTTACTTTGAGAAAGGCAGGAATTCCAATATCCCAGATCTAGTCTCTTCTTACAATAAAATACGGACCAACCATGAGGAAGTGGTTGCTAAAGGATATGTATAATTTGATCGATACTGATCGCATGTCTCGTAGTAAATTTCAAGGCCACGATTTCCTTCTCCTCCTCTAACAAAAACGTAACAATGACACTGAATTTTCTTATAAATTTGAATTGGATGATAACAATTGATTGAAACATGTAATTTGGGTGTATGTATCACAAAAATGGCAATATATGTGTTTTCATGATACGATTGTATATGACAATACATAAAGAGTGATTACTTCTCTATGCCTTTTGGCGTGTTTACGGGTGTCACCAATAATGGTCTTTCTTATTGCGCTGCTGGTGCATTACTTCGGGATGAAACGTCCTCAAGTTTTGAATGGCTTTTCGAATCTTTCATTCGTATTTTTGGCACTGCTCCATATACTATTCTAACAGATAACGACCTTGCAATAGCCAATGCTATCCATTTTGTCCTTACCAAAAAGCATAGTACAAAGCATGGTCTTTGTATTTGGTATATGTTAAAGAATATAAGGTCCAATATGACCTCTAAGCTTGGAACGAAGTATAATACGTTTCACACTGACCTTATGAAAGTTTTAAATCATTATATTGATCAAAACGAATTTGAGGAGCAATGGAATTGTATAATGGAAAACAATGACTATGCCGAGGCAAAGTCGTACCTAGAAGTTCTTAGTCGGTAGCGTGAACGGTGGGCCCGGCGTATTTAAAGGATTATTTTTTCACTGACATGTCGTCTACGCAAAGAGGGGAATCAATGAACAATCTGTTAAAGGGCTTTGTTGACTGTAAAACAAGGCTTACAGAATTTTTAGCAGCATTTGAACGTGCATTTGATATCCACGAAGAGGCTGAACATATTTCTGCCTATAAGGAACTTGTTTATCCTGTCCCTCTTACTTTTTCAAATCCAATCGAAAATCAAGCTGCTAGTTGTTTGACACAATATGCGTGAAAAAAATTTGAGGCCAAGTGGAGTGCAAAAGACACGTACGTGTGTGAAGAAACAACAGATGGTGATGAAGTGCGTTGTTTCAAATTGGCACGTTACGAAAGGCCTGACGTAATACGTTGGGTCTACTATAATGGACGTATACTTTCTTGTTGTTGCCGTAATCTTGAGTTTGCTAGGATAGTTTGTTACCATTCTCTTGCAGTTGCAGTTCATCTATCTCTCGCTTATCTTGATTCTGTTCATTTCTCAAAACGTTGGCGAAAAGATCCGCCCGAGTTGGAGCTTGCAAAAGACTATGTCAATTTTTATAGCCGTTTACAAATCCCAAGAACTTTAACATTGTATGAATCATCTGGTGAAGATGACTCTTGAATCCGGTTTATACACATTAATCAACTATCAGGTGAAATTGCAAACAAGATTGCAATGGATCCCGATAAATGTGCAGATTTTACATTGTATTTAGAAAAGTATTTAGTTACCAATTCGGATAAGATTGGCACTATAGCTATATTATTATCATATTTGGAATTAGGAATAAACAAATATATAAACAATATATTAGTAAATCTGTTTTAGGCCTAATAAAAAGGTTTTTTTTGTACTAAGTAAATATTTTTTTGATATAAGTAAAGTTGTAGTACAGGTTCTTGTGCATCTACTTGTAAAATTTCATTAAAATCGGACTAGTAAATAAGAAGATATGAGTAAAAGCGTCTTTAAAATTCTTTAAATCATATAAAAATTTTATATATACAGGCCTGATCCAGATTTTGTACTACCTTGTTTATATATTTGTTTTGCCCCAATTCTAAATATAAAAATATTGCCGATCTTATCTGGATTGGCAATTAGATGTGTTATATGCCACTGACGATAATCTTGTTTTAAGTCATGAAAACACTTTAGTATTTCCGATGCATCCAATAATCAACAACCCTATAAAGAGTAAAGCCGTTGGACAACCTAGAAGAGGAAGAATTAGAAGCGAAAAGGAAAATATACCTGCTATAAAAAAAAAGCGAACCAACCAAAAAAAAATCTTGAAGTGACTCTGACCAAGAACCAAAGTGAGAATGTTGACTTAAGCCAGGTACAAAAACGAGGCCGACCAAAAAAGAATCTTGACGTGGTTCTGACCCACAACCAAAATGAGAATATTGACTCAAACCAGCCACAAAAATGCATTCGTAAAATATTACCTAAGGTAAATTTTTTCTATCATATTTTTAATTTATTTATGGGATGAAAGCTAATTGGCTTTGTTTGCACTTTTCATCGACAAGATTCCAAACCGATCTCCAAATTACAAAATAGGTACAACGATATTTTAGTAAAGTATTCAAATGATCTTTTGGTTTTGAAAATGTTATTAAGCGTGATGTGTTACAAATGAAAGAAATAAAAGTTTGAAATTATGCCATCAAATAGTAAATTGCACAAAATCTAGTCTTATCATTCTAATGTAAAAACTATCTAAGAACTTTAGTTTTAAAACTATATTCAAAATTGTTTACCTCAAATTTGTTATTTTCAAATATTTGATGACATTGCTGATTTTACTTTTTTCATTACTGTTAGCCACTGTTTACAAGTATATTTCAAAAGTAATTTCTCATGATTAAACAGAATTTTCTTATAGCAAAGCACTATAGAAATTACAATACAAAAACTAACATAACTTTACATAAATCAACAATGTTAATATGATAGTCAGTAAGTACAGTAATAGTATTTTTTTTATATAAAATCGCTATAGAAATCATTATCATTCTAATACAAAACTAACAACTTTATCTAAATCGCTTATGTCACAACAATAGTTGGCAAGCATGGTAATAGAATTTTCTTACTGCAAATCACTATAGAAATCATGACCATTCTAGTACAAAACTAACAACATTGTCAAAATCATTTATGTTACTATAATAATTGGTAAGTATAGTAACAAAATTTTTTATAGCAATTCACTATAGAAATCACAATTATTCTAATACAAAACTAATATAGCTCTAATCTAAAACACGTATGTTATCAAATAGTAAGTATAGTACAGATTTTTTTACAGAAAACTGCTATAGAAATTACGATTATTCCACTACAAAACTAATCAACCACCTAAATCGCTTATGCCACCACAATAGTCAGCAAGTATGGTCATAGAATTTTTATAGCAAAGTACTATAGAAATCACAATACAAAACTAACATAACTCTATATAAATCACCAATGTTAACACAATAGTCGGTAAGTACAGTAATAGTATTTTTTTATATCAAATCGCTATAGAAATCACGATCATTCCAATACAAAACTAACCAACCCTATCTTAATTCTTATGCCACCACAATAGTCAGCAAGTACGATAATAGAATTTTCTTACAGCAAGCACTATAGATATCACAATACAAAACTAACATTACACTATATAAATCACTAATGTTTAACACGATAGTCGGTAAGTACAGTAATAATATTANACAGCAAGCACTATAGATATCACAATACAAAACTAACATTACACTATATAAATCACCAATGTTTAACACGATAGTCGGTAAGTACAGCAATAGTATTATTTTATATCAAATCGCTATAGAATTCATGATCATTTCACTGCAAATTTAACCAACCCTATCTTAATTGCTTATGCCACCACAGTAGTCAGCAAGTACGGTAATAGAATTCTTAAAGTAAAGCACTATAGAAATCACAATACAAAACTGACATTACTATATATAAATCCAATGTTAACACAATAGTCGGTAAGTGTTTTTTTATATCAAATTGCTATAAAAATCAAGATCATTCCAATACAAAACTAACCAACACTATTTTAATTGCTTACGCCACCATAAGTAAGTTTCGCTAATGTTTTAGATTATTTGAATTTTTTTTTTTTTACTATAGTATATAAAAAATATTTTGAATTTTTTTTTTATTGAAAAATGGTTTTTGATTTTGTAGCATGATCAAGTTTGCCCAATTAAAGACGGGTTTTTATATATCCAATTACAACTGTAGGGAGAAATTAGGCCTCCCCAAATATAAATAACACACATGGTTGAAAATAACCTTATGGGATTATGTAGATCTTATGAATAAAAATTAAAATTTTTAGCCATTCAATAATCCAATTCAAATAATTTTTTTTATTTTGTAGAACTTACTAAGCTCTACAAAATAAAAAAAAGTTTATTTGAATTGAATTACTGGATAGCTAGAAAATTTTAATTTTTATTCATAAAGTCTACATAGCCCCGTAAGGTTATTTTCAAGGCAAAGACCCCATATCATTATGTCACAGTGCCCAACTGACCAAATTCGATCAACTTTTTTTGTTTTAATTTAGAAAGCAGTAGAATTGAAATAAAAAAAGGTTGATTGAATTTGATTAGAAGGTGTCAAGATATCTTTGATCAAAGTTTGTAAAATTCTAAAACGTTTATCAAATATAAGCTGCGGCAAAAAATTGGTTTGAAATGTCTCATTAGAATAATCAATCACAACGAATTTTGATAATAAGCAAATACCTTACACTCGCTTTAATTTCATGCTATATTCAATATAAATAAAACAGAGTGTGACATTCAGAATTAGATAAAATACAAATACATACGTACCAATCATAATGCGGGAGAACCCTTTATGCTGTTATCTATGAATGCCCTTTAATTATCTTTTTTTTTAATTCCAATCCTTTTTAATAACAATATCCAATGTTAAATAGTTCATATATATTCTACATATCAGCCGATTTTTTTGATAGTCTTCAAACGCCTAAATTTGTCCTTTGCAATTCCAATCCTTTAATATTACATATTCTATCAAAATTAACCCATTAACAACCCTAGATTATTAACAAGTTACAATTAGACATAATTTTTTATTAATCTCACGATAGGATGCTTTGATTGATGACATCCCAAATATACATGAGGACGAAAGCATTTCAGGTTCTAAAACCCGAAATTAAAATTTGAAGACGAAATTGTTTTTGACCTATTTTACTTGAAAGACGAAATTATTTGATACTTTTTTTAAATAGACGAAATTATAAGGAACATATCTATATAAATTTTACTTGCTCTTCCTTATAAAAAATTTTAATTTTCTCTAATGAAGACGAAATAGGCCTTTTTCAAAAATAAATTTCGGTAGCATCACTAGTTCCAAATAAGTGTAGTTAATTTTTTTTAAAAAAAAAACTTTAATGTAAATATTCAATAAACCTTTTTTTATTAATATTTAATTCAATGGATTCATAGATTCATAAAATTAATACGTACATATAAAAAAAATTCAGATCAAATTTCATAAATCTCAGTGAAATTCGATAAATATTAAAATAAAATTTTTTTATCAAATTTCATTAGGTGGCTGTTAAGATATCTCCGTTTGAAATCATAGCATAATTAAACGTCTATCAAATAGAAGCGCGGCTAATTTTTAAGAAAATTTTTATTTAATTGGGTGGCTGCCAGGATATCTGTGAGTGAATCTATGACATACGTACAGTACCTCCCATCAAAAATACACCATATATGCACCCCCATTGGGACTTACCATAAGTATGCATTTGTAGAGGGCGTATGTTTATAGAGTGTAATTTTATAAATGTTGGTATATACTGAAGTATAGGGTGCAATTATAGATTATGTTTGGAACCGGGTTTGGGGCACGCGACTGGCATGCGGGTATCTACTGGGTATCTGTTATACGAAAAAAATTGCCGATATTTAAATTTATTCTCGATGTAATGAGTTTGTATATCAGTATATGATGCTACGTATATAAGATCGTCAAACCAGTTTCTCGTAATATCTGGACTATCGTGATTACAATTGAGCTTGGTTTTGATAGCTTAGATGATTCAAAGAATGCATTTTGTATTTAATAAATAAATAAATAAATTTACACCAAGAGGGTAAAACAAATAAATGGTATTTGGACAAATATGAACATGGACTAATTCAAATAGCGATAGTATTCGGTTATTTATTAGACAAATAGTGTTCATGCTTTGCATGTATAATCATTTGAATATTTCAGAAATTACCCCACTTCAAAAAAATGCATTCATTGTCACAGATCATATAATGAAATGAAACGTGGTTTCCTCTAAAACCCACTTATACTTTGTTTAATATAAATTCTACTCTAAAACTAATCTTTAACCTTAATCCCGAACCTTAAAAAATATGACCCAAAAAAAAAATATATTTTTCGATGGCTTGTCAATTTTTTTATACTATCGCTATTTTGGAATATAGCACTCATTAGCAAATTTTGCTAATTAGCAGTATACTCCTCCATTTAATGGTGGTGTAAATAATGTTAACTCATATATAATATCATATAAAAGCGCGAGACCTGGTGAAACAAAATTAGAGTAGTGAAATAATTTCACCACTATCGGTGAAATTGATGTTGAATTGGTGAAATTGGTGAAACTAATTTCACTAGCATCTCTACGCGAAGCACATTAAGTAAAGAATGCATCTATTGTATATTTAATATTAAATATTTATTTTCAGCAAGTAAAAAATGTTTTTTAAATCAAATCCGTTATTATTTTAATCTTTTGAAAATACAAATGACCTTTTGGCTAGTTTTAAATTATGATTAAGATTCTTACGAAAGAATTCGAAACAAAGTCATACATAAGAATCAGCAATAAATTATAATAAAGATACTTACGAAAGAATTCGAAACAAAGTCATAAGAATCAGCTGTCAATAAAAACAAACTCCTTACAATTTGTTCTTTAGCATTAATGTCTTCATAAGTATAAGGTTACAGTCTCATTTTGTCTTAAATTCTTTAGAATCCAAATATTGTAATTTTTTAAATGTAACTAACGTCTTTTAACCTCCATCTTTATCTTTCATATTACTAAAAGTATATTTAATATTTTAATTATTCAAATATTACATTTAAGCTGACTTTATAATTTTACGTTCTTGGTGTACCATGCCATTGCGCAGCTATATGGTTATATATTGTCACGGTTAAAAATTTTAACCCGTGACTTAAATGCGAATTGGTAACACTAAAAGACTCCAGTGACCCAAGCCATCCGAAATTACAAGCCATTTGGTTGTGGCGGAGGCTTTGAGGTAATATTTGTTGTTTGTATGCAATGAGCTGAGGGACAAGTTATTGTTGTAAGTAGATTGTTGGTCAAACTAGTAATTGTTGGCCATTGGTTGTTGGCACGCCAAGTGTCTTTGCCACAATGGCTTGTAAAATTACGTGTGAGGCTTTTCAAACAATACTGCTCGCGGCCCGCAAGCAGCATTGTGAGTACAAGAAATAGTGAAAGAAATTAGAAACGCAGTAGTTTATAGTAAATTAAAATGTATTTAAGGACCTTCATTTCCTCCTAATAAAGTTAATCTCAGACTTCAATTATCTCTTGAATACGAATTAATAAGAAACTGACCTTTAAAAATAAACTAACTCAAGTTGCGACTGGAGCTAAACTGTGCGATCGTGCACATTGCTCTCCCAACCAGTCGTAATATATGGTGCCGATTGTGTAGAGTGAATGTTCAACCCTACACCTTTTATGTCCTATTAAAAGTTAATTAATGAACCTATGAAGCCATAAATAATGTGACCCTACGATCTTTAGGAAATGGACGTGACATTTGGTGACGAATGTGTAGATGGATGCTTTCCCACACCTTCGTTGCAAAATCCCTTAAGAGTCTGAAATTTTGTTTGGTCAATGTTCAGAGAATAGAAAGAAGAAAGAACCTTGTGAAAATTACAAGAAAGAAGCCTGCCTTGCCGATACTATCATTTGATCCATGGGAGAAAAAGAGAAGAAAAAGTTAGCCCATGTATAATGAATGATTTAGTAGAAGTCCATGCTAATTAAGAAGCCTAAATAGACATAACCTGGTAAAGATGTTCATGTTGGAAGATCGCTAAAGTTCAAAGCTGAATTTTCAGAAATTAGAAGTGGAATATTGATCTCGAGGGACCTATAAGCCGTTTAAATAAGCCTGGTACTGGCACGTAAATAGGTACTATGCAGGGTGAAGAGATGTCATGGAAAGGATGATTGGAAGAGAATTAAGGTTTTCTCGCGCTATCAACTGGATATTTAAATCAGAAAAATGGGTTATGCCAAGATCATGCATAAATTGGATATTATGAAAAAAAAAACTTACACCAAGGATCGTATAGGCATGAGTGACGGAAGCAAGGCAAGAGTAGGAAATAAGGGATGTGGTAATAGGTTGGACGATCACGACAGCTTTGTGCGGGGTGGAGCACATAGCAATATGAGAAAAAGAATTCTTTAGACAAAGACTCCAAGTGGACATTGACGAACGTATCGGAAAGATTGTGAACATGGCTGCTACAGGTACAGATAATACCGAAGCTCAGGATAGGTATCTAAGCTGCTGTGAAAATTGAAAAAAAACCTCCAAGTAAAACGAGTCATACAATGCAACGTAAGCTGTTGGACATCGCCATGAGAAGGGATCGAAGTTGGAAAAGCGAAAGGAAACATCAGATCTTGAACACTACAATTAGAGTAGGATTGACACCGAAGAGAATACACACAAGGCATTCACTTATTATCAAAAGCCTGCCACGATAAACCACGCTATCAACATGTTGTCTCAATCGTGACACTATCATGACCCTTAAATCGAAGACTGTTGAAGAGACAAATATCGATATTTATAAATTACAAAAATCTGCTGATGCCGGTGATGCTAATAAAACAGCATGTGCACTATTGTTAAAATGAAATAGAAGCTGAAAAGAATGCGCATGTAGAATACAATTACCGTTAGAAGCCTACGAATCCAGTTATACTGTAGAACACCGAGGCTAGATGTTGCGAAAATTGAACTGACCCAAAGAGAATGAAGACCAATCGTAAAATGGACATAACACTGGTTGATGGTTGGTTATGACATCTATATGCGAGGCGGGGCATATAGAATGATTTTGAATTTAGCCCAGAAGAACATGATCTGTATGAATATCATTATGTCGAGCAACTGCTGAGAAATAAGATTAAAGATTTGAATTTGGATTGGATATGTCGATCTTGAGGGACCTGTAAGCCGTGGGATACACAGGGAGAAAAGATGACATAGCATGGATGAATTTGGAGAATTAGACTTATTTTATGTAATCAGCTGGATATAAGGATAGAACCGCACCAGGGGTCTAGACACTTTTGCAGTAACGTGACGTGGCGCATGAGAATTAACCAATTGGAGAACATAAATTTTGATCGTCCCAGATTAGTCCGACATCAAAACAAAACACGTGTACAAGAAGAAAAAAAGAGAAAAGAGCGAAAATACTCGAAAACTAGTGTTTAAATCGGCCTTAAAAACCACATAAAAATGTCCGGAACGCGATTTTACATGTATATATGGACCTTCTAAAGCTATATACACGAACCCTAATCTTAACCTTAACAATAAAGCCAAAAAGTTAATCCGAAGACGCCACACCACGTGATGGTCACGTTACTGCAAAAGTGTCTAGACTCCTGGTAGGGCCATAAGGATAGGAGGATAGATTATGTCGAAGCTGGGAAAAATTTTAAACTCCCAAGTCATACTCTCCTATCTATTGACGATCTATAGAAGAGTTGCTATAAATTGTTATTGTTATAACAAAGGAATTGGTGTCTGGGCCTTTTTTAAGCTATTCCTGGAAAGAAAGTGTTCGCAGGAGCTTATACTCAAGAAGGGGAGTATGTCACGGTTAAAAATTTTAACCCATGACTTAAATGCAAATTGGTAACACTAGAAGACCCCAGTGACCCAAGCCATCCAAAATTACAAGGCATTTGGTTGTGGCGGAGGCTTTGAGGTAATATTTGTTGTTTGTATGCAATAGGCTGAGGGACAAGTTATTGTTGTATGTGGATTGTTTCAAACTAGTAATTGTTGGCCCTTGGTTGTTGGCACGCCAAGCGTCTTTGCCACAATGGCTTGTAAAATTACATGTGAGGCTTTTCAAACAATGCTGCTCGCAGCCCGCAAGCAGCGTTTTGAGTACAAGAAATAGTGAAAGAAATTAGAAGCGCAGTAGTTTATAGTAAATTAAAATGTATTTAAGGACATTCATTTCCCCCTAATAAAGTTAATCTCAGACTTTAATTATCTCTTGAATACGAATTAATAAGAAACTGTCCTTTAAAAATAAACTAACTCAAGTTGCGACTGGAGCTAAACTGTGCGATCGTGCACATTGCTCTCCCAACTAGTCGTAACAATATCACTTCCCCGACATTTTTTACAGATAATCATTTCCCAACACGATTACTTCCCTGACACAATTACTTCCCCGACAATACTTCCCAATACCTTAATTTCTTTGTTACTTTATTTCCCGGAGAAATGATTGTAAGTGATTGTTGGGAAAAAAAATGTTGGAAATGATATGGAACCCAGCTATATAGTATATGATGAAAAGGTAAAATTTCGCTTAAATTTACTCTATTTACTTTTTTTTAATTGGAATGCACTCAAGAATTCTGTGCCAGCTTTTGTCGATCATCTATCATGTGATATTTGGTTATACGATTTACATCTCTTGCATACTTGTGTAACTATCTATGCAGATTTTTCATTTATCCGTACACGCTCAAATTATTTACCATGACTTATTAAACCTTCGTTCAAAATTATACTTTTATATAACTAGTTAAACCTTCGCTTAAATTATTTCTTTATATAACTTGTTAAACCTTCGCTTAAATTATTTTTTTATATAACTTATTAAACTTACGCTTAAATTATTTTTTATATAACTTATTAAACTTTCGCTTAAATTATTTTTATATAACTAATTAAACCTTCGCTTAAATTATTTTTATATAACTTATTAAACTTTCGCTTAAATTATTTTTTATATAACTTATTAAACTTTCGCTTAGATTATTTTTTTTTATATAGTTTAACAATTATTACTTAAGTTATCTTATATATTAATATGCTCAAAGCAAACTTTAGGCAAACAATTATAATTAAGCAAAAGAACTTGAAAAAAATCGTTAGATTTAATTGTTCTTTCACGATCCAGTTCTATAGGTTGCATTAATTCCAATAGTTCGTCAATATCTTTATCCAGAGCTTTAGTAATAGCCTTATTTGTGTTGTGCTAGTTGAGTATTCATTCATAAGTATAAAGGACGGTTCTTTAATTGAAGAAAAATCCGAAGAACAAGTTAAAGGAGAACAGAAGAAAAAATTTGCTAAGAATGAAGATGTCTTTAAAAGGATATTTATTTGTTTAATTTGATGTTGTCGATGTGAAATTTTAGGCATGTTAAGCATAAACGATATTAGAAGAATCGATTAAAATAATTTATAACATATAAATAAGTGTATTCGAATTTTAGTTAAAAATTAAATAAGATTTGTACATCACTTATTTGATAATAAATATGTCTTCTCATTTTATCAAAATAAGATTTATGAATTCTAATTCTGAAACCCCTTTAATAAATTATTTTAACTCGTATAAATCCAAATCGAAAATTGGTACGATATGCATTTAATAGATTATTTTAACTCGCCTAAATTCAAATCAAAAATTGGCACCTTACGATATTATATTTAGAATAAATGACAGTAATACCCAACATGATTTTCTGAGAAATCGATTGGAGAGGGAAAGTGTTATTTCTTTATCTTATTGATTCAGATCATGTATTAGCATGCCTAACATAGTAAGTTACTGATTTGAAGGCGTTTTATACTAAAATTGCATAATGAAAATTTTAGAAAGATAGTTGATAAAAAGTAAATCTTATATGGAAACCCAGAGAAAAGTTTTAGCTTTTCAAAGCTTTGAATTAAAGTTTTGAGAACTAATATAAATTTGCTTTAGCTTTCTATTTGTAATACAATAATCATACCCGAAGCTATATCATAGCTAATATGCACCCGATTATTATTACTGCACCTAGCATATAAAGTATTAGCAATATCCCAGCAGCTACAGATATTACATTGTTACTTTCATTGTAAATACATAATGCTAATTAGAGAGCTATTAATTCATTTGATTATCGTTAATGTTTTGACTAATATTATGCTTTTTTTTAACTGCCCAAACTTTATGTGCTGGAATGATATGTGGATCATTATTTTCTTTCTCTTTAGAAGACTTTGCATTCAATCCAGTTTTTCTACGTTTTACTGATACTACTTGCACATGAATATTTGCACCACTCTTTAAAAGCCCAAGAGGATCAGAACCAGATTTCACATTATAAAGAAAGGATGTCAATACTGGGATTGATTTGGCTCTTGCTGCATTATATCGTTCTGCTAAGTTTTCAAGTGCAGCTTGAAGTTGCGGTCAACAAGTTTCATAATCTAGAAATGATTCAAAAGGTTCTGAGCTATTTCTATTATATAAAAAAATTGTAAATTATCAGTTTTTAATATATATACTATAGATGTATATAATGAAATACACATGTAGCAGTCATATTAACTTGAGTCATATCAATATTCAAATTTCTCTAACTTGTATGTTTCGTCAAATACTTCATTTAAATTACTAAATAAAAATTTCTTAATTCAATAGTTTTTAAAACATATACTGTACATATATATAATAAATACATACATAGTAGCCGTAACGAAGGTTTAATTAGTTATATAAAAAATAATTTAAGTGCAAGTTTAATAAGTTATATAAAAATTAATTTAATATAAAAAAATAATTTAAGTAAAGGTTTAACAAGTTATATATGAAAATATAATTTAAGCAAAGGTTTAACAAGTTATATAAGTCAGTAAATAATTTGAGCGTAAACTGTTACACAAGTATGCAAGAGATGTAAATCATGTAACCAAATATAATCACATAATAGATGATCGACAAAAGCTGGTACAGAATTCTTGAGTGCAATTGGAATTGGTTACAATACATTCTTTGGGCATTTTTTAAAGAATAATCTCAATTTTATTATGATAATTTATTTTCTAAATCAAATAAAACAGTGGATCATGATTGGCTATGTGTCATGCCCAAAATCAGTTCTTGGACAAAATTTGGATGTATATAGTACGAGGAATGACGATAGAAGTTTCGCATTTGCAGAGACCCGTAAAAATTTGTATATAAATTAATACAAATTAATGCAAATTTATATTGATTATGCAAATTAAACCAAATTTCTAAGAGTAAACTTCACGTGATATTCTATAAATTTGATAAATTTGATTGGCTACTGGTGTCAGATAGTATGCAGAATTAAGATTCCAAAAATTTCCGAAAGAGAAAATGAATGAACATAAACAACAGACTAGAAAGGTCAAAACAAAATTTTGGATAAATTTTTGATAATTTTTGAAAAAATCGCAAATTAATACAAAGTTAATTTATTATTGCAAATTAATACAAATTTTTGCAATAACGCAAATAAAGATTTCGTATAATACAAAAAATTTTTACGGGTCTCTGCGCATTCGTCTCTTGATCACGTGTGGCGTTGGTACAAAAAATTGGTCACCCCTGTTATTTTGCCCAATCAAAAGTTAGGATCAGGTGTAACGTGGTAGTCAAACAAATGTGGTTTGTTTTGGTTGGTCGGGGTAATTATGATCATTTAAGAATGCTGTATTATTAATTCAATATGATGTATTATATCAAGTATATAAGGATGCGTCTTTAACAATGAACATGCATAAAGTTTCTTATTTTTGCATACTTGGTAAGTAATTTATTTCTCGCTCTTGCTGCTAGATATTATTTTATTCTAAATCATGGCCTTTTTTTTCTGTGTTCTGATTATTTTTTTCACTTTAGAAATGAGTTTCATCAGAGAAGAAGGTAAGTTTTGTTCGTTCTCTATTTGTACTTTATATTAAAAGCAAATTACTCATCAGCCTTTAATATGTTTGACCTTCCAGAATTAACAACATACTTCGAAAGGCTCCAAAAATCTCTGAATTATGAAAAGTTTCTTTTGAGTTGTTGCGGCGACACCCTTCTTAGAGCCTTCAACCTAAAGTAACGACAGAAACTTGGGATAAAGTTGATCAGTATTGAACTACCAACTTCATTAGAAAAACGAAAAATTTTTGAAAAAGACGTTCTTTTAAACGGTATGGTTTTTCTTTTATTTTACAAAACTTCTGGTTGTTCGCGTTTCGACTTAGAGAATTCTTGATTCGTGCTATTGGTATTTTTGGCATAGTTCTCGGATTTGAGTGCTCTGCTTTGTTATATACTTCTAATTTTATTATTCTGATAATTCTCAACTAGGTGAAAAATAATAGAACAAAAAAAAAAGGATAGAAATCTTTTTAAATAGTCTTATTGAATTAGAAAAAGAAAATTCGGTACCTGGTAAGTTAAAATATAATAAGATATAACAAAATAATTAATAAAATTAACTTTAGTGTCAATTTATTCGAAATTTTCAGAAAATCCTCGGCCGGTGGTTCCAATCACGAATACATTTTGAAGATATTTGTGCTATTCTGGTCAGCCTATTTTAGGTTATTATACCGAAAAAAAATAGCGCTTTTTCTTCAAGTTTGCAGGAGGATTCGTTGACTTATATAAACAAAATTGCCCTCCAATCCAACCAGTTTCCGATTCTGGTTCCCTGGCCGATGATGAAATGCTACAAAATCGCCTGTCTCCAGATTCAGATTCAGGTTCAGATTCTGGTTCTGGTGCTTAGCAAGTTGCAAAAAGGTCTCGGAAGACGAAAAAGCAGCGACTACTACGTTCACAAGAGGATTCTAAAAGAGCTCGTTTTTCTCGTGATCCAAATTCTCTAAAAGAGTCAGATAAAGTTTATATTATAGTCACTCAACAAATATTTGTTGTAAATGTAATTTTTTTTTTAATTTTTTTTTATTATGCCTGATAGGTGCACCTGATAATTTAGAGATTTATGAAACATTGAAAGTTGCCATCGGGCAATTTTCTCAGGACGTGTTTTGCAACACTCCGGCATTCAAAACGGCGCACGTGAGCGTCGGAGGTGAGAAAAATCATAGGGTTCCAAGTGAGAGTTCCTATGAAGTGGAACTTATCCGAGTCCTCACTAACTGGTTGGGCCACTAAAGTTTAGAACAACAGGCCAATACCACTTGAAGTGTGATAAAAGGCACCATTACGTGGATGTGGTCCTGGAATCCCCCAATCATCCGGCGGTGGGCCTCGAACTAGCGGCAACACTAGATCGAGGTCTCTTAGATGAGCACTTTGCGAGGGCGCTACAATACAGTAAGATGCTTTCGTCTTTGTCGAGTGAAGTGTGGGTTGTGCACTTCACATGCCAAGACGGTGCGACCGAAAACCCTTACTGGCCTAATGATGAGGATCTTCATAAGAATGGATGTATTTTAACCGAGATTGAATTATTATAGAATTTTTTTTATATAGAACTTTGGGGTTTTTATATATTTTATATAGCAATAGTTTTTTTTTATTCTTTTATATAGAATTTTTTACAGTACAAATAAAAAATATTTTATCCATTGTCACAAAATTTTATAAAATTCAAATTAACTCTTCAAATTGATCCACAACAAATCACAAAATTTACTTTATATTGCCACAAAAAATCACAAAATCCACCACAAAATTTACGTTATCCTGTTAGGGATGTTTTGCGTCACATGATTTTAATTATTATATTTAAAGCTCATCGCGCAGAGGAGCATGATTAAAAATCCATCTGATTGGTTGCCGATCTTTGAATTTTCATTGGCTGATTAGGGTAAACGTCCCATACAAAAATACGATCGATCATATGAAAAGTCACTAACGAATCTGATTATATCAGATTAAATTTGCTAGAAGCAAGTAACGTCGGAGAACAATATTTCTTTAAAATTTCGTTAGCTATTTATTATGTAATTTTTTTACTTGCAAATAGCAAGTCATAAATTTTTATAATTAACGGTTACCGAAATTTTAAAGAAATATTGTTTTCCAATATTACTTGCTTCTAGCAAATTTAATCTGATATAATCAGATTCGTTTGTGACTTTTCATATGATCGATCGTATTTTTATATGGGCATTACTATAAGGATCGACAGCCAATCAGATGGATTTTTAATCATGCTGCGCAGAGGATCTACGGACAGTTCTTACGGACAGTGCATGCTGACTGAAATCCACCTACTATAACCCCAACCCTAATACTAATTCTGGCCACTGAACTGTCCCTAAGAACTGTCCGTAGCTTCTGCGTTCATCGCGCTCAAATCGAGTCTGAAATCGATTTGATGAGCTTGATTGTAATTGACTTATTTCTTTTTTAGCTTTTAAATAAGAGTTTATTACTGTGGTGGATATGATTATTTAATTTAAAGGCTACTTGCTTTACATAATAATGACGAAAAATAGATATTTTAATTTTTTTTTTTTTATATAATTATGTAGTATTTCTTTTTTTTTATTTGAACCTTTCGAAAAGAATGAAAAAACTACACCCGAACAATTTATTAATACAACCCGATACGCAATCGGCTCTAATAAATAATAGATGCAATGAAATAAAAATTATATAATATTTTTTCATGTATTTACAGTGATAAATAGCGGGTTTGTGTATTTGATAACAACTGTTTTTAAAAATTTGTTGGATGAATGCTAAAATTCTTACCCGTAAAACAATTACCCTTGAGGTAGAGTCCTCTGATATTATTGATGAAGTTAAGCAAAAAATCAAAGATAATGAAGGTATCCCTCCGGATCAGCAACGTATTATTTTCGCAGGAAAACAACGATGGCCGTACATTATCCAATTATAATCAAGAGGAATTCATTTATTCTTTTTTATGTTTGTAAGGGATACACGAACACTTTTAAAAATTTGTAATTCTTTGGTTCAATTTTTTTGGTTCAAAATTTTTTTATATCGATTGGGTTTTTTAAATGTAGCCATGATGGGTATATCCTATTTAGTTAACAATTTCCAAAAAAAAATAAAAATAAAATAAAACTAAAGGTATTCAAATTTTTCATAAATAGGTTTATTAGATAATGCAAAAATTACAAAATTATAATACAGCCAACTCTCAGTAAATGAATATATTATACATTAGTTTTCTATTTTAATTCTAAGAAAAATTCTAGCATCTTTCATATTCTCGTATTACGGTAATCAATTCTTACAACCTTTTTTAAACGCATAAATCGCCAAATAATCTATGCCAGGGTTTAGAATTTGGTGAAATGCCAAAAACCCGGATCTATTAAGCCAGTAACTTATATCTAACAAGCAGAAGTCTTCCGGCTACCATATTCCTTTTTCCTACAATGTATTCTCGGGTCATCTATATGATGCACTAACTTTAAATTATCCAAATCAACTAACTTCGTCAGCTGTTGGTAAAATAGATTAGTCCATAATAACGTCGTTAATAAAGCGGATACATAAATAACTTGTTCAAGCAATAAAAAAAATATTTGTAAATCCTTAGCTCAATCTAGAATTTTCCGACTTTAGCATGTAGCAATAGTACCTCTGTACTTGACAAGATAACATCTAGCCTTCATTCCTAAAATAATATTGCAGTGGCAAATAACAAATTGTGTAATAATATGGTACCGAATAATTTGAAAATGCTGCATTAGTAAAATTTTTGATTTACATATTATCTGTTATATAAAAGAGTATTATTTAACAACTGATCCTAAATAAATCAACTATTATCATATCACGTTGCACTAGATCCTGAATTTTAATTGGGAATAATTTTTACTATAAAAGAATTTCTGAATGTCTGAACTCTCGGCTTTTAAATAACTCCGCACCATTCAGCGTAGATCCCTACAATCTTTATTAATATTTTGTGAGCACTGAACGTGAGTTACTTTAGCCAGATTAGTAAGTTTTGGTTGTTTTCTCTTTTGCGCTTTTATTATAATAGTAAATTTTTCTTTAATCTATTTGACTTTTTAGAGACTATTAAACCAGAAAAAAAAGCGACAATGAAAAAATTCCATATATCTTAGTCACTTCACGTTTTTGAATTAAAGAAGGTGCGTCTATTTATTATTATTATCATTATATAATTATTATTAGTAGTATGCAAAACGAGGGGTTTGTTTTTGTGCCTACTCTGAGAATTATTGGATTGATTAAAATAGGTTACATTCTTATTTCGCGACTTGAATCAATGACTCATAAATATTCTGAAGACTTTCTGATTTAATTTCAGAATTGGACATAATTGAGAAAAGCGGTATCAAAATCTTTAATAAAATGGTAACCGCCTTTTTGTGTGGGTTTAAATGTAATTAACGTCATATAACCTCTATCTTTATCTTTAATTATTACTAAATGCCATTACACAGCTATATAGTTTATGATAAAAAGGTAAATCTTCGCTTAAATTTACTATATTTATTTGACATTGGTCAATAGCAGAGACGTCGTTGGTCATCTTTTGGATACTCTTTGGGCATTTTTTTAAAAAATAAATTAATTTTGTTCAATTTTATTATGATAATCTACTTTATTTCTTAATTTTTTGTTCGTTATGTAGTATAAAAAATATTTATATATTATCTATTATTTATTTACTCAGCAAGAATTAAAGCGACTCAAACGCGTGCATCCGAACATACTGAATATCAAATTGTTCGTACTTATCTCGAATGGCTTTCTGAAATTCCATGGAGTAAAGGTACATTCGATACATTGGACATTTATAAAACACGTTCATAACTTAATGAGGATAATTATGGCCTTGAAACAGTAAGGAAACACATCTTGGAATTTCTTGTTGTATTTAGATCAGTTCGAATATAATCATATATTTTTGATTTATAATATTCTAAAGATTTAATTAAAGTTTGGGTATGGATGTGTACGATGGCTACGTGAAAGTCGTAATGTAGTCACTATCACTATACGTACGTTTTTCAACTTAGTGAATTATGCTGAAACGAAACCGACAATAAACGATTGGCTACGCGTCAGCTATGATTATGGCTACAAGCAAAAGAGCTACAAACGCGACGCAGATGCCGTAGCCGATCCTAGTTAAACTTACAGTACGTACGTACGTACACACTTATTTGTTATATAATTATATAATCATGTGAATGATGTGATAAGAAATGAAATCACATAATACAGCGATATATTGTTCTATTTTTAAAAATCTACATATACAAAAAATTATCTATTATTTATTTTTTTTCTTTTACAATGTATCGGACAACTTCTTGAGCAGACCCTTTTTCTTTTTCTGCTTTTCTGAATACCTAAAGAGGATGGTAATGGTAAAGTCTATAGATAAAGTAAAATTTATTAATAAGACTATTATTGCTATTATTGTTAATACTATTTATACTTACAACAGATTTTTTCGATAAAGATTCTATATTATAATTAATCCTCTCTTTATTCCGAGGATTAGGTGCTTTTCTTTGAATAGAACTACCGGTAATATTATTAGCACTATTCTCTTCACTATTATTATAATTACCGCCACCATCATCATCATTAGCACTATTCTCTTCACTATTATTATAATTACCACCACCATCACTATTATCAATATTATTATCATCGTCGTGATCATTATTGCTATTATTATTATGATTATTACTATTATTACTAACCTGTTTTTTATTCAGACGAGGCACCGCTCTTCTTTTTTGTCGAATAGAAGCACCAACAACGACGCTAAAATTATTATCATTGTCATTATTATTGTCATTGTCATAATCACCACTATCATTATTAACACTATTATCGTAATAATCGGCGTTGTTATCATTACCACCATTATTAGTGTTGTTTTCATCATTAGAACTAGGAATGGGTACGGTTACGGTTATAGCCGTTTGTGACCGGCTATAGCCGTAGCCGATTCTAGTTGGTCAGAGGGACTTAGCTGACCGACTAAATTGTAGCCGATCGAAAAAGTTTTTGCGCGCCTGTGTGTTTGGGTGGGTGGCTCAATCAGGAGCCAGAAGCGGCAATTCCCCTGAAATTAGCAATAAAATTGCGCAGGAGTTGCCGAACAGTGATTTATGTGGAGAGGTGGGTGGGCGAATTTTGGCTGTTATTGTTGTTGCTTGTGAGTGGAGAGTGAGAGAGAGTCTGTGGCGAGTGTATTTATGTGATTTTTAGCCGATGCTTGGTGTAATGCCACGTGATCGGTAGATGCGGTAACACGAACCAAAAAAGGAATTCCGATTTGAGGCTATAGGGTTAGAATGATGCTTAATATAAGTAAAATTTCATTCCCGTCATTTTTAATTAGTGCACCAAGATCGATTTAAACATTAGTTTTTGCGTATTTTCGCTTTTTTCTTCTTTTAAGTAACATCTTTTAAGTAACATCACCTGACCGGCTGGTGCTTCGGTCCCCGTGTAACCCGTCTGATCAGCTTATTGGTGTCGGTTTCCCCGCATTTTACTTATTTGCGCGGGTAACACAAACCAAAAAAGGGGGTCGTCTAAAGCCAGGTGCGTTCACGTGATAGAAAGCCAATCAAATTCGATCTTTACGGATCAGCCCGACGAGACAAAAACAAAGAAAAAAAGTGAAAAACGTCGAAAATACAAAAAACAAGTGTCTAAACCTGTCTAGGAGCATTAATAAAAAATGTCGGGAAGACAATTTTACTTATAAGTCAACCCTAACCCTAACCCCTAACTTACCCTTACCCTAATTTTAATTAAATAATCAAAAACATATAAACGCACCTGGCTTTAGCCATCCCCCAAAAAAGGAAATCCGATTTTGTAAATAAACTAAGTGCGTGAGGTAAAAATTTAGGGTTAGGGTCTTAAAGTTAGAGGCTATAGGTTAGAGTGATGCTTAATATTAGTAAAATTTCATTCCCGTCATTTTTAATTAGTGCACCAAGATCGATTTAAACATTAGCTTTTCGTATTTTCGCTTTTTTCTTCTTTTACGCGTGTTCGAATTCTTCGTCGGGCTGATCCGGAATAGTCAAAATTTGCACTCACCGATTGGCTATTTCCTCTCCAGGAGCCCGTCGTCCATATCTGTTTTCGGGGGTAGGCTAAAGCCAGGTACATCACGAAATTACCCGATATATAACCCGGATCAGTCCGAACAAAACAAAGCGAGACGGCAAAGACAAAAACACGAAATATATAAAAAATGGCTATCCAAACCGTCTTGTTTGACTAAGTAAAAGTGTCGGAAATGCGATTTTACTATATAAAAACCACCTTCTAACCCAACCCTAACCCAACCCTAACCCTAACCCTAACCCTAATTAAAAAATCAAAAAATCGAAAAAATCGGGTAATCTCGTGATGTACCTGGCTTTAGCCATCCCCTGTTTTCGGGGAACGTTTAAAGTGTTGTGCATCATATGTTTTTGACTATTTAGTTAAAGTTAGGGTAAGGGTTAGTTTGGGGTTAGGGTTAGGGCATGTTTTATAGGTAAAATCACCTTCCCGACATTTTTTATTAGTGCATCAATATAGGTTTAGGTATTAGTTTTCTTGTATTCTTCGTTTTTTCTTCGTCGGGCTGATCCGTGTCGATCAAAACAAACAATTTGATTGGCCTTATATCACGTGATTGCACAACGCTTTAAACGACCCCTGTTTTCGAATAGATCGACACGGATCAGTCCGATATAACAATCATCACATCACGTGAAATAATGCAACGTCATTTGTTTACTTGCGCTAACAAAATTGGTCTAAACTAATCTGTAATCTCAATTATCTCAAGAATGACTTTTGATGATCTAGTTGTCGTTAGAATCGGAAGGATCGGCTCTACAACTTTAATTAAAGGATCAAAGAACCTTTACATAGTAAAAATAATTGATCGACTATAGTCGGCTATTAACCGGTATGACCGACCGCACTTAGCCGGCTATATGCCAATAGTCGATAATAACCGACCGAAACCGACCGAAACCGACCGAACCCATCCCTAGTAATGGTATATGGCTCAGGGAAAAAAGCCTGACTACTTATTTGCATTTATGAAAAATGTCAGTTGATTTTTTAATTTGATTTCTTAAAAAAATTCCGTAAAAATAACACCGATATATTGAGTACTTTTTAGATGAGATCATAAAATTTTAAAAAATTGCTCATAATCCGAAATTGAATTTTATATAAAATTTGTAATAATTTATTTCTCGGGCGAGACAATTTTATTGAGCGAAAAAACTCATATAGCACTTAATTAAAAATATCCGTATTTAGAAAAACAACAAATTATGTATTCTTCTCACTTTTCAGACTACCAAACATTTTTTGATAAATAAAATTATCCACATCCTAACATGATCATATTTGAGTGCCACCATAAGACAAGACTTCGGCTATTCAACTTTACAACCTACCGGACTTGGTCCTGAAAAATCTAATCAGAAATGTATGATTAAAGGCAGTTTCTAGTCATTTCGGTGACATGTCAAAATAAAATTTTGTATAAAAGATACGCCTTGTTTCTTGACCATGTAATATAGTGCTTGTAACTATTGGTTGTGAGTGGATAGTTGAGTTAAATTGTTTGATCATGTAACGGTAATCTGCAATTTTAGGTCGCAGTGGACCAGGGAGATAGATCGGAAAACCATGTGATCCGCAAATTTGGTGTCGCCCTAACAGTCTATTCCCCTTGTTTCCATGGGAATTGGGTACTCATATCGAAAGAAGAAAATCCAAAAACATTGGACGGTTGGAATAAAGAATGGTTATTTTGTTGATTATGCTTATGTAGATCGAATGCATTTGAGTCAGATGAAAATCCGGGTGGTGGATTGATAACGGATAGGCTAGACTTAGCGTAAGTATGTCCGGGCGTTCCAGAGAAACCAAGGAGACTAGTGTTTGGATCTCCAAATAAACCAAATTGCGAAACACCACCATCAGTGCCAGGAAACGCAAACAATGATGCGCTCGAAATAGTAGTCGCTTGTGGTGTAATAGGTTTAAATTCTCCAGATAAACGTTTTGTAGAAGGAACAAGAGGATCCTGTGAAGCATTTGGCACTCCAGAAATAGTGGTGTGCGCGGGAAATGACGTTTGAGCATATACACCAGTGTTGCCGTTTATGCCATTTATATTAGTCGGAGGTCTAGTCACAGGATATAAAAATTCTAAAGAATTTTGTTGTTTTGAAGATTTTGCCTCAACATTTTCAACGTTTAAATTACTGTTTGGAAATAATTGGGTGGTATTAAATTGATTCCAGCAATTTGATTCATTAATTGAATTCGTAACTGGTAATGTTGAAGGTACTGATTTATTGGATTTTAAGACCTGGCTCAATAAGACTTCAGCTGCAGTAAGAGGTGGGGATAATTTTTCTGAATTAACAATGCCACTAAAATAAGTGATTAAAATTTTAATTAATTTAAATAAGAGTTAAGATACGCATTACAATATAAATATAAAATTTCATTATTCATACTTTGCATTGTCGTTTTCAATAACAGAAGAATGTCTTCCTGTAAATAAGATCACTTCTTCTTCCGCATCATCATCTTCAGAAGAATCATTAGTAAGCTTTTTAGGGCTACTAGATGCGAAGGACTGCGATTCGGCTAAATTAGTTTCATAATGTTCCGTGATTAAATCAGCCTCAGCCTTATCCTCAATATATGATTGATTTTGGATAGGACTCAGAGAACTAGCAGGAGATGCTGCCTTACTGGGTGGTGTACACGAGCTAAAAACACCATCAACATAGAACAATTGGGAATACTAAAAAATATGTAATTTACATTAGCAAACGTGTAGACAAAAAAATATTGATAATGATATTAACTAACCTCTGATTCCGAAATTTTGTATGCATCTTCGAATATGTCATAGATACGCATGTCTAGTTCTTCAAAGGGCTCTCCTTGATTAAGAAAAACTTGTTCTTTCACAAAGATATTATTTTTTAATCCAGAAAATCCATTCAATTCGAAATCTTCTGCTAGAGGAACATCAAGAGGAATTCCTTTGTCATGAGGGAATAAACGTTCCAAAGAATTAAGAAATTCGGCAAACTGTTGCCAAAATCTTGCAATGTTTGCGAACTCATTCTTTATATTAGGATCTTTCTCAATTAATGCGGAAATTGATGACAGAAGTTCGAGAGAAGAATAAACCCATTTTGTTCCCACACGAAGAGATATCAAACTTCTTTTAACAGGAGCAGGAAGAATTTGAACTGCATTATGTCTCTGATCCGAGCATTCAACATCTAACAATTCAGAGTTACACATTTCCAATAAAGTAGAAAGTGAATCCAAAGTTAATAATATGGCGTATTTTTCTACGAGGGCCTTTTTCGAGGTTGTGGAGTATGAGATAGGAGCATTTGGACTTTGATTAACATTGTTATTATCTCCTAATAGGATAATATATAAAAAGATTATAATTTGTAAAATTGTAAAATTGCAAACTCATAAATACAAAAATGAGTAAATCACTACACACCATTTACAATATGTCTAATGACGAACGATGCTGCCATATTAATGGCCGTAAATTTCAAAAGTTGATCAGGATCCAGTGCGAGTGAAAGGACACTTTCTCTCAGTTGATTCAGCACAGCTGCTTTCAAATCGGAATATGATTCCAAACTATAAAGTAATTTAAAAGGTCGATTTTAACGATCAAATGCTTATTAAGGCTTGATTAACAAATAGAAGTTAATAAACGATATGAAATATACATATACGCACTCTGTCCTAAAGTACAAAACACTATGCAAACGAATAAAATCGGAAAAAAAAGCCTGCGTAGCTTCACCGGCTCGTACTTTGGCTGATTGTGCTGCAGATGGTACTTGACGCTGATGAGAAAAACGTCGTCTACTACCATTTTCTTTTTGGTCTCTTTGAGGAGTCTCTTGTCCTTTCTCTTGAGCATCAACTGAAGATTTTCTAGCCTTATGAAACAAAAGGCTAATATTGTCCTTGGCCGTCAAAAAAGGACATCTGACAACAAGACTCCGATAATAATGGTATACAGCAGAAAATTCATCTGCGCTATAGGTCGCGATTACAGCTAATTGATTATGTGGATTACCTATTAAGTTCATAAAAATTAAAATGCTGATCAATAAATTAATCTACAAAAAAAACGGGTTTGTCATTGTTAAAATACACTAACCACTTTCAGGAACGAGGTGCCTTGCATGGTTATAATAGTCACACGCCGTGGACCAATTTTTACGCGGCTTCTCAGTTTGTAATTCCCGATAACGTGCTATGATAATAAAAGTATCGTATCAGGATTGAAAACATTAAATATAGGTTGATAAAACCAGATGATATTAATACAACATACCCAAATCACCAAGAAATATAAGACTTTTATGACAACTAAGTACAGCTTTTTGTTTAATATCGTCAGAATAAGAATGTTGAGAAACATTGGTGGGCTCTAATTATAAACAAAAAAAAAAAAACAATAATAATGAAACAAATGAATATTAAATATTATAAATTTCAACTAAGAAAAATAGTGAATCACAAATGATACCTATTGTTAACCCAAACTTTTTGATAATAGGATCCAGTTGCTCCAACTCAAAATGAACAGCAAGTCTTTGAATAAAAGAATAATAAAATCCTGTTGCTTCTTGCAAGAACGAACGAAACGAGCTTGTCAACTTGCGGTGAATTCCCTTAGATTTTCCACCGGTAGTAACAGCCTAGTACAGAATAAATGTATCAAGACTTGAAGGTCGTCAACTAACATCATTTCATCGTAACATATACTCACAGTACGAATCCTCTTCCTGAATTCTTCAATAAATTTATAATACACGTATTTCCAGAGATTCTGTTCAACTTCTTTCGACTGCGCAAATTCATAGTCAAGAAAAATAATTCTTTCATAATGTTCTCGTAATCTGAAGTAATTATTTAAATCAACAAAAGGAATATGGATACCCAACATAGGTAAGAGAGTTCCTTTCTACTTACTTGGTGCGAACAGTTGCGACTTGTTTATCAAAAGGTGGTTTTTGCTTTGAAAGCTGGCGAAGCTCAGCTTCCAATTCCACCGAAGATCTGATAGATCATTCGATAGTCATGGATTAAGCACAAGAATTATAAAGAACGTATATGACAAGAATTTGTGGGTGAAATAATATAAAGGAAAAAAGATTGTAGTCGTCAGAAACTAGCTTTTGTTATAATAATAAAAAGGAAGGATTTGAAAGCATTTAGAATACATACTTATACAGATCCAGTGCAGTTTGGCGATCCGAGGAAGGCATCGTCAATCAAATTGGAAAGTTAAAGAAAAACAATCAGATGCCACAAGCGTGAAATTCATACGAAGCAAAGTTTATGTATAAGCCTCGTTTTGCCACAGTTATAACACTACAAATAGATAACCAATGTTTGCCTTTTAACCCTACTTAATATATACCCCAAATTAATATAAGTTTTTTCCACTATTTATTTGTCTGAAGAAAAGTCATACAATATTAAATATCAACGTCCATCTTTATATATCTTATACGAAAGAAACATGGAGACTGTCTTGCGTTTGGCTCAGCAATTGCGTAACACAAGATATGATATCAATGGAAATTAGTAATGATTGAATTTTATGTCATGTCATGTTGAAGGCTTTTTAGACTTTTTTACAAATTGATCTTTTACAATGTAAATTCAACCTCTAAATATGGTCTATTTTATAAAAAAGTATTTTTGCATTTGAAGCTTTGCATTGAAAACTTTCAAAATGGCGAGGCCATCTTTGCTGGTTGTAAGTTCTATTTTTAGGTTCCAATAATAAACACTATTGGTCCATTCTTTACAACGTTATCACGTGAAATATGCCGCATGCGGCTGTGCTCGAAAAACTAGTATCGAGAGGAGAGATGCAATAAAAAATTATTTAAAATATATCGATTGTATGTGTGATGATTTTAGCATACGGCTGGCTGAGTGTAACAGGTAACATTCATTACCAATCCCTAATATGGGTAAGAAAGTAGCACGTTCGGGCCGCGCTATAAATGCATACAAAGTATTGTCTGAATCCAATTTTCAATTTTCTTTTCGTTAAGTGTTTCAACCGTACAATTTAACAACAAAATGGGATACCATCGTCCAGTTCCTTTAACACCCACTGCGGCAATAACCGCTAAGCTTATGGATACCCGTGCTGAGTTCCGTAAAACATTTGAAGACAGTCTCGGTGGTAATGCCGCGTTCTTATGCGTTTTACTTTTAATTAATCTATAATTTATTGAATATTTACTCAGATTTTCTATTCTTTATCTTAGTGGAAATCTCCGAAAGTCTAGAGAAAGGTGTTTACTTTTTAGCTCCTGATAATATCACCGTAGAAGATTCGTTATATAAACAAATTCAATTTGCATTGAAAGAGGTTGTTGATTCCGATCCTGAATTAGCTGCAAAAATCAAATCTGGGGAAGTAGAATTGGAAACCTTAGAAACACATGAGAAGGTATTGAAAAATATAAATTATAAAGACGTGAAAGGAAAATGATAATCGAATATTTGACCCAGAATTTTTATTGTTTTATCATCCGTTTTAAAACTACAATTGCACTAATTATAGGTCAAGGCCCTTCTTCCACCTCCAATAGAATACGCATATACTGAAGATACTCAAGAATCAACATCTTGATATCTCAAACGTCATTCATTTTAAAATTTTCTGAAATTTATAATTAACATAAAATTTATAGGGTTGGATGTGAAAAACATTTATTTATTTATACTATTTGATAAGGAAAAAAAAAGGTCGAAACAGGGATTTTATTCAAGATAAATTAAATATTGTATTTGCAATAGCTAGAATATTGACTTATACTGTATGTTAATTGTAACAACACAAGTTATTTATAAGAATTAAAAAATTTAATTAGTTTCGCCTATTAAATAATAATAAACATATTTTAATTGGCATTTTAATACAAAAGTTTTTTTTTTGAACTATATAATTTGACTTTATATTATAGAATATTGTTGAATAATTTTAACGGGGTAGTTAAAATTAACTTTAGTGTTGTGATAGTTCAAAATTAAAAAAATAAATATATTGTAATATAGCAACTTCTAGGAAAGAAACTATATTACTTGATTTAACATGTAAGAGAGTAAGAAATGTGTTAATAAGTTATAATTTGAAGTCAAGAAGAAATATAAATTCAAAAATAATAAAGTTTTAAGCCAAAAATCAAGAAAATACCAAGAAAAAACAATAATTTCACAAGAAAAATTAAAGTTAAATTCCAAAACTAATGGACCTTTATTCAATAAATAAAGGGTCAAAAGATATAAAGATAATAGTTTTATATTCAAAGGATAATATTAGTTTATTAATTTTAAGATTTTAAATAAAAAAGAATAAAAGTAGAGAACAGAATCTGCCCTGCTTTGAAAAAAAAGCAGGGTTTATATATCTGTAATAATTTAAGATTTTTATAACAATATATAATAATAAGATATAATAACAAGACCTCTCTAAGTGCACCTTTTGGGATCATAGAAAAAAAATTAAAAGTGTGCACTTAGAGAGAAAGTGCATTTATAGAGAACAAATTATATAGAGCTCTTATAAGTTGGAACTGGACTATACCATGCACTTAGAAAGAATTTACATTATTTGTGCACTTAAAGAAGAGCACTTAGGAAGGTCTAAGGGGCATTAGGGTGTAAAATAGCATAAAAAATACAAACATAGTGAAGATCACATAATAATTTTTACTAATCAAGGTTTTTTCGATGATTTGCAACCTATTTCTGACTGCTAATAATCACTCGTTACGATCATTATCATTATCAATATAAAATTTAAACTGAAATAACTTTTGAACTATTAAAGATATACAAGTAAAAATACCTTTGTTAAATTCCACTTAATGTTCTATTTAAGGTAATAGAGCTCTTTTTTTTATTGTCATAAAATTAATCGTGTTTTAGTAATCAGTTTTCGCTTTAACTTATATGAAAAATAAAAAAGGGCTCTATTGCTTTAAAGAGAATGTTAAAAGGAATCTAATAAATATAATTTCGCATGTATCTCATGAATAGTTCAGGAGTTATTTCAATTTAAAATTTTATATGTTTTTGTTATTAAACAGAATGATCGACAAAAAATCTTTATTAGTAAAATTTAATATATGATATTCACTATGTTTGTAGATCATATGACATTTTACACCCTAAAGGGGCATGCCATTTATTATGTAATATTTTTTACTTAGTAGCTACCTCTACCCATGTATGTTGTGATCATTTTATCTAATTCTAATTGATTAATATAATATATAGACGTGATTACTACCTCTAACCATGTATCTATGGTAAAAATTACATAATAAATGGCATGCACCTAACCAGTGTTGTCATGGGACACGGACACGGACGGCGGACAGTCCGGGACGGGACGTCCGGGACATGTCCGCCCAGAATTTTTTTTGTTCCGGACATTTTGCAACTCAACACGTGATCATCTACCAATAAAATTCGTATAATTCCGCAATTTGATTGGTTTTACCCGGCGGACATGTAATCATGTTGGGACATTATTGCGGACATGTCCCGGACGTCCCGTCCCGGACTGTCCGCGTCCCTGAAAAATCGGCGGGACAATGTCCGTGTACAACACTGCACCTAACTATATAATAACAAGATATAATAACAAGACATATTGGCTAATTTGATTTTTTGGGCTTTTTTTTGATAAACTATTATATGAAAATTTGCTTCTAAGTAATGTTAAAAAAACTACCAAACAAAGCACTTGTTACAACTAACAAAAAAGCTTTTTTGATGTTTAGACAAGTTAAAAAACCAATAAAACTCAACAAAAGAGCTATGCTAAGCTATAGAAAGAAGTACTTCTACTATTTGTTGAAATACTCAGATGTTTTAAAATAGGTTGGGTATTGTTTGATGGGTTGGTAACTAGATCTGTAGGTTGGTAGTAAAGTAGTTGTACTCTTAGGCAGTGTTGTATATAGGACGCGTTCATACTATATAAAATGTCCAACGTCCAAGATTGTCCAAAATCGTCAAGCCTATGTCCCATGTTTAACTAATCAATAAAGTTATTTTAAAAAAATATATAATTATATATTTTTTTAGATGCTGGACTTATTGGTGAAAAAATTAAAATAGATTATCTTAATAAAATTTCAAGTAATTTTAATTTAAAAAATGTCCAAAATTGTCCAAAATTGTCCCATGTACTACACTGCTCTTAGGTCCCCAATTGCAAGGTTGCCAGTTCAAGTTAGACTATCCATACTTAAGTTTACAAAGAGGAAACTGTGCCAGAACCTGATTCGAACACAGCTACAAACATGCATGCATGGCGCAAGAATATTACCAGTGAAATTTCAGTTAATAAGAAGAACTCGGTTAGTTTCAGTAAAAGCCTTCGGCAGTAGTAGTGTTCCTCATGGACCAGGTTGGGTTGGAATTTAGCAAAAACCCGAATTCAAACTAGAAACTGGTTTGGGTTCAAGTATAAACCTGTACCCAAATATTTGATACCTGACCTGAACCGAAACTGGTATAAGTATACTTTACTTACATGAAAATAAAGCATTTTAAAAAAATTTATTAAGCAAACAGCACTCTCTGTTACAGGTTAATTAATGACTTGTGTCACTAAAAAACCCATAACAGGAGAACCTAGATAGAATAAAGCCCTTTTACAAATAATTTATATCTAACAAAAGCCAAACTCGGGTTTTGCTGAATAATAATAATAATAAAAAAACATTTTCACGTATTCATCTTTGGTCTGTAGTATATACACCATGACATGAAATTCTAACAGGTTGCAGTTACAAACTCTAAATTTCAAGTATTGTATATATGAACAAAAAAATTAATTCGTTTATTCTGCAACTTTTAACTCTAATATTTAAAAAAAATTTGTGAAGTAATCAACGTACAAATTGTGCTATAAAAACTTATCCTTATGCAATTTATGCTATAAAAAATTTTGCTTTATACAATTTTACCATTAACGTTTAAATCGTTATAAAGAAAAAAAATAAATTTTTTTATAAACTGGGTTGGTCCGAGTACTATTGGTTCAGGTTTTTCTCATAACACAAACCCAAGTGGGTTCAAAAAATCATAGTTCGACCTGGCCTACAAGGCCAGGTCTAAATCAGGTTTAGATCTTTGGTTTAGGTATAAGGAATACTAGATAGTACATCGGCAAATTTTATATATAGATATATATCAATTACTAACTGGTAAGATATATATCGATTATCAACACCCCTATCGATTACTATCAATAGTGATAGTAATCGATTATTATCCAGTTAATACCCTATCGATTACTATCGATAGTGATAGTAATCAATATATATCCGGTTATATCGAATATGATATCAATTAATAATTATTATATTCACATAATCATGCTTTTTGAACATTTTACAGGTTTTCGCAAGTTTTCGCAATTTAATTATAAATTTTTTTTATTTATTATTATTATATAATATTTTAATTTATTAAATATACAATAATCACAAGTTTTCGCTATTTAATATAAAATTTTATTTTTTTATTATATATTATATTTTAAATATTACATATATTATATATTATTATAAAAAAAATGACAAAAAAATAAATCCAAAAAAAACGAAACCAAAAAAAATTAAAAAAAT
>QKWP01001063.1:2527-24995 GCA_003550325.1 Gigaspora rosea
CTCATCTAGTACAACCTCTCTTTCTCTAAATTGTTCACAAAAATGATCTCTTGTTTTTTCTAGTACTAGCTCTGGTGTATTTATTAAACCCCAACTATCTCCTTTTTGTTTGAGCACTCTATCAATTTTTATTTTATTGGTTGGTTTTTCAAGCAAACTAATCAACATCTTTCCAATATCACCATCAATTTTTTCACACCTTTTGTCAATTGCATTTCTTATCTCTTTTTCTAACTGTTTCTCGAACTCAATCTTCTCTTGTGCTCTTAGTCCTTTCCACTTCAACTTTGCATGTTGTAGCCACAATACGAGCTCTTTTCCATTGTCTGATTTTACTACTGGCACTTCACAATTACCCATTCTATTTATTGCTACAATTTCTTTGTTTATCTCTTCTAGGTTCCAAAAAACACGTTTACCTGCCACAACCTTCCTGATTTTACTTATAATTTTACTCAACTGTATACTTGTTTTGTGCAGGTCCGTTTTCTGAGATTTCTGTTTCTTGCTACTCTCCTCCTTGACTATCTTCTTTTTGGGTAAGTTCTTGTTTGCAGCATATTTGATACCATTGTAAATAATGTCCCATATGGTATTGATACTATCCTTAGATTCGTTTTTAAAACATTTACTTAAGCCCTTGTTTTTCTTTAAGAACACCTCAAGGTCATTTTGATAGTTCTCCCAATTCTCCTTCGTTGCTTTATCATACATATACACTACTCTTGCTGGAGTTTTTCTTTTTTCCTCCATCAAATTACATAACTTTATCTATCGCTTACATGAAATCTCTGCTGTTACTATTTCGTGGTCACTCGCTGTGATTACTTCAGCTTCTTTAATTTTAGCCTTGCATAGCCCAAGGCTCAAATCTTCTAATATCCAGATCTGATCAATTCTGGACTTTGTATCTTGACCAGACCAGGTGAACTTCTTAAAGCCAGGATTTAACACTCTAAAAGCATCAATAAATCCCTGATTTTTAAACCATTTATGTAACGGTAAGAGCTTCATCGATGTAACTCCGCTTGGTCCCACCCTATCAAGCTCCTTATCTACTATGTGATTGAAATCACCCATCACTATAAAATGTGCATTGGTAGAACGCTCCAAAAATTTCGTAACCACTTTTTGCTGAATCTTTTTTGCAACTTCCTTGTTATTGGGAGGAATGTAGACTACTATTATGATCAACTCGAACTTTCTAAAGTAAAATCTTGCTTCTATTATGTACTCCTTAAACCATATGACTTTTCCTAAATGCCTTTCCCACCTCTTACTAACCAACATGCCGACACCTGACCCTTTCTTTTTTTTAATCTCGTCCCTTGTCCAGAAACCCTTAAAATTCTTTCCTTCTAATAGATACTTCAAATTCTTTTCATTTGTATTCGTCTCTACTATTCCTACTATTTCAATGTTCTTTTCACATGCCCAATCTAGTAATGCTTCCAATTTGCCTCTATTATTTTTAATCCCATTAATATTGTGGCATGCTACTTTAATCACAACTTCTTGTTTTTGCGCAATAATAGTTGACTTGTTTGTGCTATTTTGTGTAGTAGGCTCTGTTCGCTTACTATTTTCCTTTAATTCAACTGGTGCGGCTGTTAGGAGTAATTTGGCCTTACCAGGCCCTTAATCAATCTCTCTAGCTCATTGAACTTCAAACGAATTTCTTCATTAAATAACTCTTCACTGTGCCGTTCGTTGGTACAAAGTTGTTTATTGCACAATGAGTTTTGCTTGGCCGTAAAATCTTCTCTTCTTTTCTGTATTCTTTCTCTTGGTTCTATATCTTTCTCTTTCTTTCTGCTTGCTTGTTTCTTCCATAAGTTTCGCCTTTCCCCAAATGTATTACTTCTGTTCTCTTCTATATATTTTCAATTTCCTTTATCTCTTACTACCTGTTGTACATACTCTTTGTCTGTATCAAACTCCATTTCTTCTCTCTTATTCAATTTTAACCATTCAAGCTTGGTATTATAATAATGCACTTCAGACATTCATGCTTTTCTTAAATCTTCCTCCGACTCGAAATATACCACTGCTACTTTTTTTTGATTACCATTACTATTGTTTGTAATATAAACTGATTTTGCTTTCACTCTACTAAGTTGTCTTAGTAATAAAGCATCGATTGCATACTTTGGTACATTCGTTACTTTTGTTTTATACTGATTTCTCTTAACAAGGACTTCCTTGTCAAACACCTCTGGAGACATTCTCACAACCTTCCATTTGCCATTGGAACTGCCCACTTGTTTTCCTAATCTTGTTTTCTTTTTATATTCTTAAAAATAACTTGCACCTGTGCTGCACTACTTGAAGTTCTTCCTTTCCATTGAATAATTGAAATATATTCGAAAAAACTTAATTCTTTCTTTAGTTTTCGTGGCGAGATATCAGATGGAATATCCCATATAGTGTAACTTCCTTTCGGCTTACTCTTCCACACCTTGGCATTTCTATTAAGCTCTGTTTCTACTTGTTGTTGTGACAATTCTACGTTTTCGATATTTCTTGCACTCCTTCTCAAATTTTCTTCCTCGTCTTGTGTTGACATTTCTTGATGATTTATGTTCATTCTTTCCTTTACTATAGATTTTGTTATGTCCAATTTATTGGTCTCCTTGTCTACTAACATAATATCTTCTGGTTTCTTCTTTTGTTTGATAATTGTTTGGCAGTTTATGTTTATCTTTTCTTCTATTACTACTTTTGTTGGATCATCACTACTACTTTCCTTAACTGCTGAAATGATATCTTCCATCTTTTCTACTCCATGATTAACTGTTTTACACTCTATAATTACTGAATTTTCCTTTTTAAATGTTCTTCTATATTTTCTGAGACACTCTCTTCTATCTCTTCTATGCCATAGTCGACTGTACCACACTCTGCATCTAATAAGATCTTCTTTCTTCGTTGTGTTTTCACTCTTTCGCTCTTCTTTTTTTCACTTTCTTCTTGAATCTCTTTTAACTGCTTCTCTGTTATTTGGCGATAATTTTCAAGAAGATGTCTTATTAAACATAATTCTTCGGCTGAGATTGTCTAAATAGCCCTTGCTATTTCGATATCGACCATTTGAGTTCTCGTACAAGATTTGTTTAAATACTTCATACACTCATGTACGCCACATCTTAATGCATGACAGCCTCCTTTTAGAAATTTGATTTTCCAATCTGGAACTGGTTTGATATTCATTGAACTTATACTTCCAATTCTAGATTGTTCTACAATTATGTGTTTGTTTGTTTGTGTTGATTGTTTATCTAATAGTCGATTTGTTTTTACTAAAATTTGGACTAAATTCCCACGTGACTTGTTTGTTTACTTGTTTTGAACTATTTGTTTGTTTGTTGACACGTAGAATAATTGATCAAAACAGATCGGCGTTACAGGGTCTCAAGCAATTCCCCAAAATTTTCAAAAAATTTTTTTAAAAAACGAAATTTTTCTTTTTAGCCTCTTATCCACTAGTTTTTGTGCTAAGTGCTAATACTAAACTACTGCTTATTTTTAGAGAACTTTCTTTTTTATTATTTGTGTTTGATACGTTATCTAGTGTACTTTTTGTTTTTGACTAGGTTTTTCTTCTCTACCATTTTTGGAAATGTGGATCAGTGGAAAGAGTGACATAAATTTTGATTTTGAATATATTTAATTTTGATCAGTTATTTATATAAAGTTGCTATAGTAATCCATTACTATAAAAAAAGTTCAATATTAGATATAACATAGTATGATCAGAAAAACTTAAAACAATGTTTATTTTGTCGAAAATTGCTTATTTGTTATAGCTCAAAATTTAGTTTATGAAAAAGCCTTTTGTCCATTAATAAAAAATTTTTTTTTGCAAAATGTTAATATAAGGGAAATGGGGGTATTGTGGACAGGGGGAGTATTGTGGACAGGGCAGGTATCTTATGATCTAGTGATCAGAATTAGATGATTTTTATACCATTCAAATCGTCTCAAAGAGACGAATCGAATGGTATAAAAATCATCCAATTCCAATCACTACATCACAAGATATCGTTATTTATACAAAATATAAGTTTTTGTATATATTTGAAAACTGCAAATTTTTACATAATATACCTTTAACGATCTTGGGATCTCGTGATTGGATTTTAACAATTTTGTGCTTGTTAGAATTGTCTCACTGAGACGGTCATTTTGGTGGTAAAATCATCCAAAACGGACCAGTAGATCAAATTTTATCACTGTGTCCACATTACTACCTTTTCTTCTAAAATTTAATTTTTATATTCTATTTTGTGTACCAATTATTTATATCTAAAACAATATATGATATAATAAAGATTTTTTTGCAGTAATTTATTCTTTATTAAGCATAGTTCAAATAATACAAATTGTATAAAAATCTATATGATTTTTAAACAGTTTTATTAGTAGAAACTTTAATATGTCTATAATATCCCTGTCTCCCTTATATAGTATTTTTAGGACCCCGAAATATACATATATAGGTCAGGTATAAGTTTGCTTATTTTTGAAGTTTTTATACAGATCTTTTCTATTTATGGTAATTTTTTTGCTTATTTTTGAAGTTTTTTCTGCAGATCTTTCCTTTTTTAGTAATCCTATAATTAACCTGACCTATCTATGTATATTTCGGGGTCCTGTATTTTTTAATCCTTACCTAGTGGCAATACTCTAACTCTAACCAAACAAACAATTATTTAAACTATATATATTTATGTGGTACTGGTAAATAAATATTTTTTTTTTAATAACTTTGTAACCTGTCTGATCTTTATTAGCAAAATTACATAAAAGCTACATAATTTTATATACTAACAGTAATGATCGAACTAAGCCGGCTGCCCGAATTGGTGCCCAACTTTGGCTACTGCACTGAAAATGGTTTGCTCATACTCAAACGACGGTCTTCCTCATCAGTAAGAAGTATAGCACCGCCTGGCTTCAGAAACCAACCACAGGATCCATTCCACCTAAAAACTTCTTCTCTGAGCTTCTCATAAAGAAGAATAAAAAAAGGGGAAAAGACTAAAAGGGGGACAATACCTAAATGACTAACCAAAAAACCAACCAAAAATACAACCAAACGAAAAAAAAAACAAAAAAAAGAAAAACCAAAGAAAAAGCAAAGAAAGAATAGAAACTGTAGATGCTAACACGTCTAACATAAACGATAAAAATTATATAATACCACAAGACTAATGTCTATCGATGTATTATATGTACAAGTAATGAAAAAGAAACTAAAAAAAAGATAAGAAATTTTTCACGTGCCCTCCCAGATCCAACCACGTCATTCATTGTTTATTTGTATGTAGCGACCAAATTAACTCGTGACGGTGCCGGTCCCGATTCGGAACGTCCCAATTCGGAAGGAGTAAACACTGCCGATCTTTTGGAGGGGGTAAGCTAGGATTCCCACTTTTTGGCGAAAATTTCGAAAAAATCCAAAAGGAAGTAAGATGATACTCGAAAGAAATTTAAAGGAGAGGGTGTAGTCGGAAAACTCAGTTTTTTGTTGTTCCCTATTGTTTTTCCACAGGAAACTTCGTCGACGAAAGAAAACTTTAATCTCCACCAAAATTTCTCGTACAAGGGCTCCACCTTCTGCTAGTTATCTTGTAAAAGTACGCTTTTGGCTTGCATGTCGAATATATAAAGGAGTCACCGGAAAGTTAGTTGACCTTTATAAAAACCGTTTTTCTGTGTTATCCTACTATACATTAAGTACAGGCAACTCTCCAACAAAAAACTTCTTGTTTTTCTTCCGTTGGTAATTTGGTTCAAGTGATCGTCGGAAAGAGTTCTTGATTTTGATGTAAATAAATATTACAAAATACAAAACTTGTATCATGTTATACAAACAAATTTTGTATAACATATTTTATTTTGCAAAAACAATACAATAATTTTTGTACTATAGTGGAATTCACCTAAAGCCATCACCTTTTAATTACTAGGAAAATGGGAACCATTTAAAGTCCGAAGAACCAATATTTGTTTTTTATATTACACCTGATAAGCCAATAAACAACAGTTTTCAATTGTTTTTATTGTTTTTATTGTTTTTTTATGTTACACCTGATCTAGCCAATCAGAATTTAGAATTTGCTAACACACAGACATCGGGTGTACTAGTGCTCCACCTATAGTGTTCTTCGGACAATAAAAATTTTTAAATTGTTATAACTCTTTAAAAAAAAAGATATTTTAAATTTTTTTTGATAATTTAATAGCTTATTGTTTAAATTATTAAACTATCAATAAATTTTTTAAATATCTTTTATTTTTAAACCATTATATTAATTTAAATTTATATATGATTTATATATGATTCAAAAATTTTAGCGTTTATATATAAAAAAACATAACAAAATTTGAATTTATTAACAAAAATTTAAATGTTATTAATTAAATTTAAAATTGTATTAAATTTTTCTGCATTTTTATTGGATAATTAAGTTACACTGCAGCTAAAAAATTGGCACCTATATATAAAGTATGTTGGCTTTAGATGAAATCCACTGTATTTATTTGCATATTTGTGTTATACAAATCACATAAATTGTTATACAAATTTGCAATGTCTGTTCAACATATATAAAATCATAAAATTTTAATATTTTTTTTCTCTTTTTGATAGTCTTGCAAGTATCGCTTTCTTGGTGATTTATAACTTCTGTAGATGTTATTTTTGTTCCCACCGATTGTAACCCAACTTCCTCCAGCTTGCTTTTACGCCACCCAGAAGCGACCTGTTGTACCGATCACTATAGTAGCTGGAAATCTTCGCAGCCAATTTTCGAGCTGCTGTACTATGAGTTCACATAGTATCTCGTAATTCAGACTTGGGCCTCACATTACATTTTATAACTTCGGTTATTCCAAATCGGGGTTCTGGCACAGCTCTTATCACCATAACTTTTGATTGTAGATCACTGCCCATTCTAGGAATTAAGTCCATCGATTGATATCCCGGGTCCCTGTATCCCACGGTGTTTCAGTTCCTAATTTAGCCTAGCCCAGCTGGCTTTCTTACAAATCACTACCACTTGGATTTGAACTGGCAACCTTGCGATTTGAGACTTAAAGCATAACTGCTATCCTATCGAACCCAAGATCTAAAATTTTAATATATAGATTAATAAAATTATAAAAAATATTATTATTTTCAAATTTCTACCAAGACTGTTAAAGTGTTAAAAAACATAAAATTTTTTAAATAGATTTAACTAGCGAGCTTTTTTTTAAAATTTTATATATTAACAATATATAAAATTTTTATAAAAACTTATCCAATTAGGGTAGTAATATATATTATATAATATTTTTTTTTACTATACCCTCTACTTTTCTCTTTTTTTATATAAGAAAAATTTGATTGGATATTATAAATTTATATATTTAATTAAGATATTAGAAACCTTTCTAATTCTTAAATATTTGAATATTTAATATAAATCAAATTATTAGAACTTATATATTCAATATCCAAAATTGTTGAAATATTAAGCATGATGTAACAATAATAATTATATGCTATAGTTGCTATATTTCAAAAATTAATTAAAAATGCAAATTAAATTAATTTATAATATTTTTTACTAGTTATACTGTATTTAAGTATATAATTTCTTAAAAATAAAGTTCTAAATAAAATATATTTAGATAGAATAAGTTTCAAAGATGTTTTAAGTACTTGGTTAATCTTTAGTATAGATGAGCATATTAAATTATTATAAAAATATATAATATATAAAGATTAGCTACTTTGATTTAATTAAGCAAATTTATAAATAGAGTAAGAGTTAAAGTTTAAAATAGATTAAAATATATATTATTATATATTATAATTCTATATGCCCACCTATACTAAAGAAGATTCAAAATTTTACATTTTTCTAATCGAAGATTTATTTCGTATTACTTTATCAGTATACATGATAATTTTCAGATAAGTTATTACTGCATATTGCAAATGTTGATAAAATAAAATAATTTAACTACTGTATATATTACTATACTATTTGTAAAAACTGGGTATTGAATTTGTGAAATTGATACAGTAAAATTAACTTCAATATCTCCAAATATTTGATAATATATATATATAAGAAATATATATCAATTTATTAATTAATTTGCAAAAAGCAAACTACAATTATTGAATTAATATTTAAACATATCTATGTATAAAATTTATTTAAATAGTCTTGTTTATTAACTCCTTCGGCAAATGATTTTACAATTGAACAATTTTTTTTTTTCGAATCTTTTTCTCTTAACCTATTCTCATTAAACGCATTTGTCAGCAAAATTCATGAAATTTGAAATTTAAGATGAGATTCGGGACGGATTTGTAGCTTTGCTAGTAAATGCACAAGATGAGATGTACTACATTGAGAGGATGACGAGCTCGTAAGAAGCTTTTTTTTTTTTTTATAATGAATTATTTTAAAAATCTAAACCTTTTATAACAGATAATGGGGTTTTTTAAAAATTTATTTAAAAATTTATACATTGGATTATTATAAAATTTTCAACGTGTTCGTACGTACAGTACGTGATTTGTCAATCACTACCAGCTACCAAAAATTTCACGACAAATAATAATGTGTATATAGAAGGTTTAAGGAGTAGGAGCTCGATAAATACGAGATTATTTGGAATTCAAGTTCTAACAAGTACCGATTCTTTCTGTTACAATCCGCAATAAGGTTAAGTAACAAACAACCACATCATTATTAAATGATAGCAATAGACAATTAATTTAAAGATCAAATGACTATATAACGTACCACCTCTACAGGGTTTTACTAATCTTTAAAAGGATAGACTCAAGTGAATAACTAACAGTTGATCATACGATAAAATTAGTTTAACTGTTAAATGACAACAAGAAATGACTTAAATTAAACCATTTTTATTAATATAATTTTCTTTAAAAATTATAAGTAGATACCTTAAAAAAATGCGACCTAAAGAATAATAAAAGACCTAACGAAAAGACTAGTACTGGATAATGTACAGTATATAGTTACCGTTACGAATGAATTTTTCTGTAATAACCAATCTACTTTTTCATTTCATTTACACAACGACTTTATTATGAGTATTGTAAATATTTCATAATTAATAATCAAAGTCATACGATTTTCATTAAGACGGATCAAAACTTGCATTGTAATCAAACAATTATTTTTATTGTGTATATACACATTATATTACATTATATATAATTTTTTTTTTTCATAATTAATAAAATTATTAATGTATAAGATATAATAAACCATATAAATTATGTGTCGATTTTTTCTAGTGGATCGGGATTGCTTACATTTTAAATTAATACTGCTAGCGTGAAAACGAAAATACAGATCGCGAAACTAATATGAATCCACATTCGATTTAATAGTTTCTACATTCTATATATGTATATATGTACAGTACGTAAAAAAAAAATAAGGTTTACCGGCTTATATATTTTAATACTAAGCCGAATAAGCCAATCTATAATGATAAAAAAAAGCAAGAATTATTCCTTGTATGGGCCTAAAAGTTAACGAATATGTAGAATACGTATTTATGTATCACACGATATCAAATTTAAATAAGCGCGTAAATAAATTATACGTAAAATCCCTTCGGTGTGACGAAACATTTATGCAAGGTCAACCATAATATGTTTTTTTAATGAATTTATAATAAATTGTTCGACTTTTTTTTTTTTTTTTTTTATAAACATATTCATTTTTTATTTTAAAAGTAAAATAGAGTAAAAAGATAAAGTGCTATATAACAAAGTATGAATTCAAATTATAAACATATAAAAATTTTTTTTTTATATATATTTTACCGACCGGAAAAATTTTCAAGAAAAATTTTATATATCGTTTAAAAAAAAAAAAAATCTAACAATGATTACAAACAACAATCTTCAAGATTTACCTAAAGATTTATCATTTACAGTCGTACGAGATATTTCTCGTCTTTATACTGAATCAGATGATTTTAATTTACATATAACAGTAGGAGAAGAACCAAATATTGAAATATTTAAAGCACACTCAGTTATTTTACGTGCTAGATCACCATATTTTCGAGCAGCTTTATCAACAAATTGGGCCAAAAAAGAAGGAGATATTATTACTTTTCAAAAGTCAAATATTACACCAAATGTTTTTAGAATTATTTTAAAGTAAGTTAAGTTAATAAAATAAAAAGTATATATAATGATAATTATATAAATTATATATTTTATTATATTTTATTTTTATTTAATATCATAATAAAATAAAATTATTTTATTTATAGATACATTTATAGTGGTGATATTGATTTAGAAAGCAGCATTGAAGAAAATAATCTTTTAGAATTACTTATTGCATCCGATGAATTAAATCTTATTGAATTAGTCGATTATATTCAAGATTATATTACATCAAGTTTATCAATTTCTAATAATCAAATGATGAATATGGAGAATATGGAGAATATTGAGTATATGGATAATAATGAAAATGATAATGAAAATGATAATGAAAATGACGATAATGAAAATAATAATAATGAAAATAATAATAATAATAATAATGAAATTATTATGAATCAATGGAATTCAATGGAATGGTTTCGACAAAATATTGTTCAAGTTTTTAATACAGTTTCATGTAACGGAACATTATTTGGAAAACTTTTAAAACATTGTATCAATTTAATTATTGATGATCCACAATTATTATTTTTATCTAAAGATTTTGGATTATTACAAGAAGAAGCATTAATATCTATTATTGCTAAAGATAATTTACAAATGAAAGAAATTGAAGTTTGGGAAAATGTGATTAGATGGGGAATTTCACAAACAAATATTAAAGATTTAGAACCTAAAAATTGGAAACAAGAAGAAATTCAAGAATTAGAAAAAATAGTACGAAAAAGTATTCAACATATTAGATTTCATCAATTAACATGTACAGAATATTATTATAAAGTACGAAAATATAAAAAACTTTTACCAAAAGAACTTCGAGAAAATCTTAAATTATTTTTTATTATACCAAATAGTATTTCTAAAACAACAATATTACCACCAAGAATTCCAAAATATATACTTGATTCAACGATAATTGATTCAAAAAGAGCAGCATTAATATCAAGTTGGATAGATCGTAAAGAAGATTCAGAATATTATAATTCAAAAGAAAATCCATATTATTTTAAATTATTATTAAGAGGAAGTAGAGATGGATTTTTTGTAGAAGATTTTCGTAAAAGATGTTTTAATCAAGGAGCAACAATAATTATAATTCAAACAGAAATTCAATCAACAGCAACACCATCATCAACATCATCATCAACATTTCATGGACAAACAGGACAAACAAGAACAGGACAAATAATTATGGGAGGATATAATCCTAAAAGTTGGTCAGGAACAAATAAATTTAGTTCATCTACAGAAAGTTTTATATTTTCATTATGTAGTGATTCACAATCACAAATTACAACATTAAGTAGAGTAGTAGCACAACATTTTGCAATATCAGATGATGATAGTCAATTTATTGGATTTGGAAATGGGGATTTATATATTTTTAAAAATAGTTGTCAAAAGAGAGATTATATGTATGCAATTTTGGATAGAACGAAATTTTCCATGGATGAAATTGAAGTTTTTCAAGTTGTAAAAAAGGATGATTAACTGTTATTAACTGTTATCTGTTATGATAATACGTATAATCTACGTATAATACGTATAATATTATCTGATATTGATATGTCTGATATGTAATACATAATATGTAATAAAGATTTTATTAATTTGTAATACGAATGATTTACTGTCGATAGTTTAACTGACTGTTAAACAAAAAGATTATACGTATAACAGTATATAATTTTGTCCAATAACAGATAAATGATAATATTAATATATATATATATATATATATATATATACATATATATATATGTACAGTACATACCGGTACGCACGCACAATTAAATTCACTGATTAGATAAGATTTCTAGATCATTTATATCAATATGCTATTTATACTCTTTATACTATTTTTACTATTTCAGACGCATACATATTAAAGTTTCTATCACCTTTACTGCCTTACAGATATTAATTTATCTCTAAGACTTGATTTTTTTTAAATGTACATACGCACTAAAAATTTCAAAAAAGAAAGGTATGACGATACAAGTACTGAAGTAAATAGTAAAACTATAAATTATTGTACCATAAGTTCACGCCTGGTACCAGATACAGTATCAGATAATAAGTTCAGTACATGTAGTACGTACAGTACGTACAGTACGTACAGTACGTACAGTACGTATGTACGTACGTGCTAGTACGTACATATCAGATATCAGATATCAGACATCAGTTATATATAAGTATATATGTACTTATCAGTTATTTAATGTAAAAATTCATGTTAACAATTAAATCAGTCACCCTTACGCATTTAATGATAGGTTCAAATACTTTTTTTCCTTACGGAAATTTCCTTAAGAGCTAAGCCCTACGGTTGTAAAGGGTCTGGGACGAGTATTTAATTGCAAAAGCCATTTATGCACAGGCACGCTCAACATATATAGTTCTCACGGGTATGTATGTAAAGTGTAAGCATTTAAAATATTTTTTACATCTGAATTAGAATATTCTCTTTATTTTTATTATTAAAAAATAAACAAATAAAAAAAATAAAAAAAATAAAAATAAAATAAAAAATAAAATAAAAATATATAATCATATAACTGATAATAATAATCTACCGTTATCTTTAATTCACGTGACAAGTAACGAAAATTACGCGTAAATCATTACTTTTCAAAGATTCATTTTAATAAAGGAAAGAGACTGAACATTTGTTCATCGATCGACCAAATATATATATATATATACTACAATATAATTTTGTCATTGTTAAAAAAACATCTGACTAAAAAGTTAATCCTTATCAAATGCTTGTATGTATATATAAAGACAATTTTAATAAACAATATATGCATAACTGCATAACTAATGTTGGTAATACATCACACGATTCCAAAAAAATTTGTAATAAATCCATAATTTATCATACTGTATCATATTTATTATTAAAAGATAACGTTATATCATCATCAAATTATACAGTATTATTATCAGTCATTATTATCAGTTGTTATTATCAGTTGTTATTATCAGTTATTATTATCAGTTATTGTTATTATTATCAGTTATAAGGATCATATAGATCGTTTAATTTTTTATCCAGTGATACGTTTAACGCAAGTTAATATAAGGATATACGAGAAATTTAATGATTCGCTTTTTGATTATTTTGATTAAAAAGTTTTTTTTTTTATGCATGACTCTTGAATGTTTGGTCGAATCATATTTTATTAATATTATAGTTTGAGAAATATCTCATTTACATACGTAGTTTGAAGCCCCAACGGATAATGCCGTAAATAAAAGATAAGATTTTCAAAAGATCTTTGTAATAAATTTCATATATAAATGATATAAATGAACGTTTTGTTTGATATTATGTGTTAATAAAGAAAGCAAGAAAAAATTTTCTTCAAAAGATTATGTAGATACACGTGTAACGGCAGAGATACCGCAGATATTCAGCAGAGATACAGCAGAGATACAGCAGAGATAGTCGTTAAACCAAATTTTGTAATATACCATAAGGGGATCCATTGTAATGCCATTTCGACAATAGAATGTTGAGTACCACTATTTCAGTATTTCAAGATTGTATAAAAAAAGTATCTACGTGTATTAACTTTAAATAGTATATTTGTGAAGTAAAAACGCCATCTGTTGTATCTGTTTGTATTCGTATTCCTAATTCAAATTGTTGACTAAGAGATATGTTTAAAATCTTTGTAGATCTAATTGGTTAAAGATTCAAAAAAAATTAAATATTAATAACGTTAACTTTAATGAATGATTGATTAATTTTTTTTTTCTTTTTTTTTAAAAAAAAAAAAAAAATTTCATCCTTTCATTTATGATATCATCCTTTATATCCTTTATGATAATTTTTTGTCATCCTTTATCTTTATGATAATGTTATTCATTTTTTTATAAAGACAAAATATATATAAAATATATAATAATATATTATATTGTTCAAAATTTTATTTACTAAAAAAAAAAATCAAGATTTTTTATTCACAAAATGGAATTTATGGAATGTAAATGTGTCGAGTGTGTTACTTCTCATGTTATGGATAGTGAATATAGAAGGGACATAGAAAATTTAGTTCTTAAATTATGTCGAATTATTTTTCAAGCAATCCAAGAAAGAAGGAATAAAATAACAACACAAAAAATAACACAAAAAGTATTTCATGGGGATATTTGTTCAAAGCAGGCTTTAGATCAAATTACCCGTATTTTTAAATTCGTAAAATATTTTACTTATAGTAATGGAGAATATTATAATAACAATAATGTTGTTACTTTTAATTTTTCTTACGAATGGAAATTTATTGAAAATGATAATAATATTGATCATATAATTACTATTTGTAAAGAATGGTATAAACCTTTCTTGGAATATTTATTTAAAATAGATCGTTGGAGTCTTCATAGTTGGAAATCTGATGCTGCTAAAACTATATCATTACCTGATGAATTTTTAGGAAATATTTTAAGTTATTTACCTGAATTTAAATATTTATACGATTTTCATTGGAATGATAAAACTCATAATCAACTTCAAGATCCATGTGTTTTATTTTTGGCTTCAGATTGTGGCGTATTTGCTATTGTGGTAATAAAATTTTGGCATCAATATTTAGATGATGATAATCCTGAAATTTATGTTCAATATCAAGAATGGGTTAAAGCTTATAAAGCTTATGCTATTGAAAAACATGGAAATAAATTAGTTTCTGTAATTGGTGCGACTTACACTACTAATCCTGATGTGATGGAACCTCTTGAATTTGTGGATGAAGCTGATCTTTCAATCGCTCGTGCCATTAACTCTTATACTCCAAAATCACCTTCATTAACAGATGTTCAACTTTATTCAGGTATTATAATTATTATTATTAAAAATTATTATTATAATTATTATAAAATTATTATAATTATTATGATATAAAATTATCATAATTATTATTAAATTATTATTAAATCATTATAATTATTATAAAATTATTAAAATTATTTATCGTTACATATTTTTTTTGATATTTATAGTTACACGAGGACAAGTTAACCCATATTTACAACTAAACACTAATACGTGTACCAAATTCGCAAAGGGTTGGGCAAGCAAACAAACTGGTCCTATACAACCAGGTATTTAATTTTTAATTGTTTTTCCGATTATATCTTTTCAAGATTCTTTTCCTTCACAGACCATAAAAAAAAAAATAGTTACAGTATTTAATTGTATTATAATTATATCGTTAACTGGTCAAATGGACAAATTTAGTTTTAAAACGAAAGATAATGAAAGATTATTGTTATCTAATTTTTATAGTCTGTGTGTTAAGAGAATCTTGTGATTTAAAAAAGTTTTTTTTTTTTTTGAAATCTCATCTCTCTCCATTTTCTCTATATTTTCTCTATATTTTCTCTATTACTTTTTTTTTTTTTTTTTTTAGCTATTATGAGCTCAACAAAGATGCCCTTGAATCCTGGCAAAAGCGCTGCGGTTACCGGTATCGGTGGTATTTATGATGGTGGGGAAACAGAAAGTGATTTCGAAGGTTATTATCATTATCATCGTTGTGGTGATATGACTAATTTTCTAGACTAGATCTAATATATAAAACTTACTACACTTTTATTACTCTTTTTTTTTTTTTTTTTTGTCATTCAATGTTTGGTTGTTTTATTAATTGTAATATAGTATAGAGTTTGATATTGTAATATCTTTCATTTAGACAATGAAATTATTGTTATATAAACTTGGGAGGATCTCTTTTTTTGTAAAAAAAAGGTCTGACTACTGTATTACTTACGTATGTAATAAAATTCCAAGTTTAATAACAGGAGTAAATTAAAGTTTAGAAGACTTAACACTGGCGGTTATAAGTTAATAAAATAATTCTACATATCAGATATTGACAAGTCTTTAACCAAGTCTTTACTAAATTAAAAAAAAAAATTAAAAATCCTATATACTATATCTGATATTATATTCATGAATTCATATTTGATATTCACTTTCACCACCATTTCATCATCATAAGCCAGTATTATTACAGCATTATGTAACTCAAATCACCCAAAAATAATTAATACAACTTCGTAAAAAAAAAATTCATGATCTGTGATTGTAACTTTCGTAACACAAAGTATAACTGTCAGACATAAAAAGTTTTACTGGCCATTGGAGCTAATCACATGGCTTTTACTTGAAGGAAGAAGAGTATTAAAGAGTGTGGCGCTTAAAAGAATGTCCACTTAAAGTTGTGCAATTTGAATATGTGTACTTAGAAACATGAAGAGATAAAGAGATTTACTTCTAATAAATCAGCAAATATGCAATATATACTTTATTATAAATTTAGAAATTTAATGCTTAAATCGGATTTTGTAAAACTGTTTATATTAATAATATTATTCGAAACAAATACTTTTACCGAAAAAAAAAATATATATATATATATAAAATATATATAAACATCAACTTTTACAAAATTTCTTACAAACCTTTTTTTTTTTTTTTTTTTTTTTTTTTTTTTTTNAATTTTTAGAAAAACTTCGTAACGATATTTCAAAACTTTACGAAAATGCTGATGATTATAATGTTTTAATAGAAATCGGCGAAGGATCAGAAAAAAAAACTTTTAAAGCTCATTCAGTAATATTACGTTCAAGATGTAAATTTTTTCATGTAGCTTTATCAAATGATTGGAGTAGAAGAGATACCGAGAATTCTGAAATGATGAGTTTTAAAAAACCAAATATTTCTCCAAAAGTTTTCGAAATAATTCTAAAGTATGTTGTTTATATATATATATATTTTTTTTTCTTTATAATAAACCCTTTTTTTTTTTTTTTTATAATAAAAATTTTCGAATAACTGATTAACTTTCTTTTTTTTAAAAAAATAAAAGGTACATATATACAGGAAATTTAGATTTATATAATAGAGAAACAAAAGATCTTTTGGAACTTTTACAAGCTCTTGATGAACTTTGTTTAGAAGAACTTTTTGAATATATTCAAGATTTTTTTATTGTTCATGAATCAAAATGGATAAAAGATTACCTTTATCAAGTTATTGAAATCGCATTTCAACATGAACATTATAAAAAATTACAAGCTTTTTGTGTTGATATAATAGCCGATCATCCATCAAATTTTTTTGCTTCAAATTTTTTTACTTCTATTAATGAATCAATGTTATCAGCAATTATTTCAAGAGATGAATTAAAATTAGAAGAAATTAAAATTTGGAATTATTTAATAAAATGGGGTATCGTTAATTCATCTATTAAGAATGAAGATGTTTCTAAATGGATTGATGAAGATTTTTCAAATCTTAAAAATAAGTTGGCAAAATTAATACCATTAATTAGATTCTCGGATATTTCAATAAGTGAATTTGATGAATATGTAAGACCTTATGATTCAATTCTTCCTGAAGTTTTACGTTCAACTCCTTTAAGATATACTTTTTCAAAATCTCAATTGGATGATGTACCTTTATCTTTAATTCCAAGAAAACCTCCTTATTATATTGAGTAAGATTTATAATTATTATCATATATATAAATATATACATATATATATTTATCTTATATATTAAATATATATATATATTTATCTTATATATTTATTTATATATATTTATCTTATATATTTAAAAGTTAAATTTTATTTATTCACGTAAAAAAATTATTTTTTTTTAGTTCCCTCATAATTGGACCAAAAGAAGCTGCCTTAATCGCAAATTGGATAAATCCTATGGAAGGAAAATCAGTTAATGGCAGAATTCAATTTGGTAATATAAAATTTCATTTATTACATAGAGCAAGTTTATCTTCTTTTTCTTTTGAATGTTTTCACAATCATTGTGATGGTAAAGGACCTGCGATTGTTTTATTTAAAATTTCTTCAAATAGTTATATGGAAAATAATAAAGAAATAATAGGTGCTTTTAATTCAATTGGATGGAATAGTTTAGATAATTATATAGAAACTGATCATAGTTTTATTTTTAGTTTTAGTTTTTTATTTAATAAAACAATGATATCTAGAGTTAGTAGAATTCAACAAAGATGTAGGAAATTTGCGATTTATGATGGTGTAAGATTTGGTCCTTGTTTTGGTAAAGGTGATTTGGAATTTTCTTCTGAAGAAAATCCAATTGAAGGTTTTTGTAGACAACGTTGTTATGATGAACCTATAAGATCTACGGAAGAAAAATTTTTAATAGAAGAAATGGAAGTATTTAAAGTTATTAAATCAAGAAAGCTTGATTAATTTTCATGCTTTCAAAAACAATCTTTAAGACTCGTATTACCGTAGTTGTAATAACCAATAGAATATGTTATATGCTATGAATCTTTTATTATTATTAATAAATAATAATGTAATTCAAATTTTTGTATGTATGTATGTACATAAAAAAAATTTTTTTTTCATTAACTGTTAAATGTATGTAGTGTTTTTCTATTTTTAATTATTAAGTCGAGATTCTTGATCGCGTATGCCCGAAAATGTCTGATTATCAGTTTAATGTTACCTAAAATATTATATTTCTTTTACAATGAATGAATTGTAATAATTGTAAATAATTAGCGTTAAAAATATCCCATTGATAAATTGTTCAATAATAAATTTATGTAGTTATTTTAACGATAACGATATCATTTGATTTTTAACCTTTTTTGTTGTATACATCGAGAGTCAGCTTCAGATCTAGAGTTTGTCAGGACAAAGTTATCATAATTATAGGCATTAGCGTAATTATATCATTACAATAATTGTACAGTGATTGATTGTACAATGATTACAATGATTGTACAGTTTGACGCACAACACTAGTGTTTATCACCACATAATACTGTATAATACTGTCAGAATGAAAATTACTAATATCTCAAAATTTTGTTCATGGTAATTACTTTGTGTTCTAACAAAAAAAAAAGTCTCGACATTAACACAAATTTTAAGTCCTAAATTTAATAAATTTTGAAAATTTGGTATGATCTTCATATTGTGTTAAAAAAAAACATGAATTTATTTGTTATCAATAATCAAAGCTTTAGTAGTATTTTTAATTTTTTTTTTTTTTTTTAACTTTTATATAAACATGTGAGATCAGTACCATGTTACAATATTTATCTTTTGCTAATCTTTAACCAACTATATCATAACAAATGATAAAAAAAAAATCCGTATCTACCAAAATACCGTTACGTTATGGAATTATTTCTTTCCATAAATACTTATGTAAAAGATATCAATAACATTTGGATTAGGATTAATTTTATTAATTTTGTAAAGTATTGTACAACTTTCAAAAATATCGGATATTTTATTTTGATTGCGATAACCAAATTGTTTACTACACATTTGAATAATATATTTATAATAGATATTAAAATATTCGGATAAACTGTTCCTTTTTTTTTGTAAAACTTTTTTTTTTTTTTTTACTCTTATCAAGATTCTTTCACCACTAATATATTCGGAAATAAATTAGCCTGTACCAATGCCATCGGATTATTATTATTTTTTTTTTCAAATCATGCAACCAAAGAATAAAATTTTGGGGCTACATAAATTATTTCTGGGCATAATGAACACTACAATACTGTAGTTGTATTTGTTACTCTTAAAATAAACAGAGATAATTTATTAGAAAATATTAATAATCACTTATTGGCAAAGATGACAAATGATTTCAAATAATAATGACCAGTCATCATAGTCAAAAAGATCTATTGAAAATCTTAATACCCTTCAGTCAATCAAAATTGTTACTAAATAAAAACATTACTATCTATGAAAGACTAAAATTATACAAAGTAATTCGATATTTGGCATTGATAAGATATATGTAAACTGTTACTGTGACCAACTTTACTTAATGCATAAATATCTATTTACTTTGTGTAATTTTAACTTTTACGTGTCGCGACATTTTTTTAATAACAATAAATGATTGTACGTGACAAATGACCTAAAAATGACTGATGAACTCAAATAATTGGTCATAATTTGATGATTCAGAATCATTTGAATTTTGGAATGACCACCAGGTCATTACTATTCTTAGATGTATCTGAATTTCAGAAAAACTTTGTTACTAAATGATCCAATGACAGTAATGATCCTGATCATTTGGAAATGATCGAGATCATTTTAATTTTTGATCATTTAGAGGTCATTTGAGGTCATATATGAAAATTATTGAATTTATTTGGTGGTTGTCAAAATATTTTTGCTCAAAGTTTAGTATATCTTCTATTTTAATAGATATTTAGAATTTTTTAAATTGAGCAAAGGTTATCTAAATAATTACCAAGTCAAATTTAATAAAAAAAATTTTTTTTTAATTCTATATAGATTTATAGAATCCAAAATAAAAAAAGTTTATTGAATTTGACTTAGTAATTATTAAAATATTTTCACTCAAAATTTAAAAATTTTTTAATACAGTTTTATTTAATAAAGATTTTGAAACTTTTAAGTAAAAATATTATAACATCCCTAACATAGGTCTCACCCTAACCTTAACATAAAGAGAGCTTGTTGTTGGTCATGTGTGGGTGGAAGTTTGGTGACGAAGATCGAAGATCTAAATTTTTACTTTTTACTTAAATGAACGGTTACGATTTCATTAGTAAAATTTTTAGTGATTTTTGGCAAAATTGATCATTTCCGGCCCTGTCAACCAGGATTCCCGACCAGGAATTTTTGGGTATGAGTTTAAATTATAAGTTAATTTCATAATGCCGGCCAAAATCCAAAATTTTCTGATATTCATGTAAAGCATTTGTTTCAGTATGTAGATCAAATATATTAAAAACGCACATGGCTTCCTTTCAAAATTGATAACTCCCCCCGATCTGATCATCTGATCATCTGATTTTTGATATCATATTGAGTCATAATTTTGTAATATATTGTTTGATTTTTTTTTTTTTCTCATCGTTCTTTTCTTCTTTTCCACCCGTTACTTTATTCATTGTACTATCCATTTCCGCATAGGTTTGGAGAAGTTAGATTGTTTCAGTGGTTCCGGTCTGACCGGGTGAATTACTGATCAGTCATCCTATGTGGTCATATTTTCAACTTCTCATTTTTCGTCGTTGTGGTGTGCCCCCCAAAGATTTAATGTTTTACATTAAATTCGTAAGTATTTTTTTTTTTTTATTTCTGATTTTATTTGTTTTATTTTAAATTTTATGCTTAGATATTTAATGTTTTATCTGTTTTATTATCATTTTTGTTGTAGTTACAATAATCCGGTTATCGATAAAACCGGGAAATTCCTCTTGTTGGTACTTTTGAGCAAAGAGCCAACCTACCCCTGAAAAAACCAATATGAAAATTGCCACGCCCTTGTGTGGCAAGAATAGCTGGGTTTAGTAGATTTACTAGTGGTTTACCTGAGGGAAATAGGTTCATATACGGCCGGATTTCGTTTCGTTGTTCTCGAAAGAAGGAAGTTACTATATGAACCAATATGAACAACGCCGTGACAACTGATTCATTAAGGGCAAAATGATCAAACTGTCACGGTTATCTGTTTACCACTAATTCGCTATCAGACGCCGAAAAATGTGAATCACTTATCAATGGTTTGGCACACCATCGGTATAGTATTTTATCATTTCGAGATCTTTTTTAAAAAGATCGGGAAATAAATGATTTGAAAAATAACCAAATAAACTTTTTTTTATTATTATTTATCTCTTTCTTGATTTAATTTTTTTCCCCCAAACCCAATTTTAAATTCCCAATTTTAAACTCCTTTTGGGTCACATGATGCCATCCTCCTTGTGGTGTGACCTGGACATCGAACGATTTGTTCGATGACTAATGTGCATCACTATTACTAACTTATTGCTTGTTTTGAATTCGAGTTATTGTAATTTTAATTGAAATTCTTTAATATACCCTTTTTTTTTTTTTGATCCCCAAAAATTTTAAATAGTTAAAATTCTACAAAACAAAAATTTATATATATACAAGCACGTCAAACCAATCGCCCGTCCTCAAAACCAATCCTTCTTTTTAGAATTTACTTAAGTAAGAATTAATTATTACATTTATTTAAATATTACAAAGCTAATTTTTATTTCGAATTAATAGGTTCAATAAATAACATAATGGCTATTAATACGCGTCACAACTTTATTTCTTCCCGAACCAATAGTTCTTATACCACATATTACTTTACAACAAGGTTTTAAGTATGAAATTTGTGAAACGATTTATAAAACAAAAAGAGGTCTT